>JBAKGM010000200.1:14851616-14873193 GCA_037177215.1 Asparagus racemosus | reverse complement strand
ACGGCTATCTGAAGTCTACACCCAACAATCCATCACTATCGCATTAAATGTGCTGACAACCCTCTTCACTCCTCCATTCTTCACGGTATTTAAGGTACCTCGGACCCATGCTACTGCAGACGCCACCAATCTCATCCCTATTAATGGTGAATAGACAACGCCAACTCTCGGTCCTCTCACAGTTTGACACCTGTAAAGCATGCTACTGTGACAGGGACATGCTACTGTGGCCGGCGCATACAGGAGCTGGCTCAATATTCTCTTAGCACGTGGAGGAAGTGGCTGACTCAGCAGCTGTCTTTTGAAAGACGAGAATGCCCTCCGAACCCTAGGTATAAATAGCGGTAATAAAATTGAACCAGGTAATTAATGTTATCTCAGTGAATTCCACAACATACACTTTTCTTTTCTTCCATTACTGACTTGACCGTCGGAGGGACCACTAGAGATCCCAACTCCAACCCTTCCATGGGTACTCCTTTGTAGACGAACCCCATGACCGGAGTAACGTCACCAGGCATTAGGAGAGAAAGCGGACCCTGCTTTCTTAAAAGTTAAGTTCACACCGAGGTTAGTGACTATTCGATTACATACATCAACACTTTATTTTCTTCTTTTGCTTCTCGTTTGACTATGCTACAAGCCAAATTATGTATATATATGCCTTACAATTGCGTAATCACATTGCAAAACTCAAATCCAATGATAACAGATCACATGTCCCTAAACCATGACCTTCTTTTTCTCAATAAAAGGTAAAGTTATTAGGTTTGGATCTGCTCCACTATAAAAGAAAAAGTAGTTGAGGGATCACTATTTTTTATTACAATGTGGATGATCGTGATTCTTTCTAAATCTAATAATCACTCTACCGTCATATACCTCATATAGTGCACTCATTCCTAATTTGCTCTCAAAGGAAAATCACAACCGTCTACTAGATGATCAATAATTATGATAATATAATGATCATTTCACTACTTTTTTAATAGTGGAGAGGTTCCAAATCAGTAGTTATTTCATATATTGATAAAAGGCTTGATACTCTTCATTACAACTCTGTCATGCTTTCCACATGGAAATATTTACCACACCTAAAAAGTGAGTTCTCACACAATACATCATTTATAGACAGGTCCTTTTGTGAGAAAAAAAGTTATCTTCATGCCACAGCCGTTTTATTTTTTCCATTTTTGTCAACTTTGTTCCCTCTTCATTTCTCCAGCACTAGAGATAAGAAAAATTTCAATGTTTTGATAGTTAGAAGAAACTAAGGTAAACCTATCAATTTATTCTAAACAAAAACTAGTCCTATGCTCAAGGTGGTTGCAGAAGAGGCGACGGTGAAGGATTAGGGATTAAAAATAAATGAATTTGTCATTTTTCATCTGCCAAATTGTATTTATTTCCTTTTTATTATTATATCTTTTCCTTCAGATTTGAGAGGAAACTAATATATACCCTTCCGAAGCAAAATTACAAATTTGATTAGTAAATGTCTCTTTGTCTACAATATTATCTAATAGATTTAAATTTCATAACTCAAATCTTTAAACAGTTTTCCTTTTTAGCATAATATTTTAGAATAATAATTTCTTTGTAGATTAATAAATAATAATTATGCATCTTTAGATAGTTCATAAAGAACAACGAAGATCTTAAATGGAAGAAGATGATTAAGAAAATATACATACTGTTGGAGGAAACAACAGCAAAGCGAAAAGAAGTATAACACGTATGAGGTGAGATTTAGCGGGATAAGCAAACAAATAAACTTTATTATAAAAAGACTCTCTCGGGTTACTGTAGCTACAGTACTCGGCTCTCTCTTTTTCTTCTCTCTTAGATACAATGATGCATGAATACCTATTTAAAGGCTTTACAAAGTGTTTCATAATAGAATTCTAGTATAACTATAATTCCTAGAGATAACTAACCCAAATCCTAGTGTGGTTATGATTCCTAAAGATAACTAATTTAAATCCTTTTAGAATAAGGATTAACTTCAACAAAAAATACTGGATGATCAATCAGAGAATGTAAAAAGGAATTCCGTCCATACTACCTCTATACTATGTTAACTAATCATCCTTATCAAACTTAAGAGTCCTCATAACTCCTAAAATGTGTCAGATACTAGACCAAATCCATCGTCTGGAAGCTCACAATCTCTATCCAATTGACAAGTCAATATATCTGCTCTTTCTGCTCCCATAATGAAGAAACACTATAGTTTAATGTCAGTGAAGCACCTAAGGTAAACTTGCGATGAACCAGAGCTCAAATTGCTAAAAACTCTGTTGTTTCTTTCTTTCTAAATAAACCAGCTCAATAGATAACCCAAAACCTAAACACTCAGTGTTCATTAGACCACGCTGTCAAAACACTTTCAACTTGAGTGCAACAATTTTTTTAGTTTCAAATTATTTCTTTTTCATAATAAACCTTTGAAGTTTCAACAATATATAACTAAATAAAGGGGTTTTTCTGGAAGCCACCTTTAAAATAGGGTAATTATACATAAATCACCTTTGAATTTTAATTTATGTATGCAAACCACTTTTAAAGTGGGTTTGTGTTGCAATCAACCTCCTCCTAGTTAAATTTTCACTAGAAACCAAGAAGAAGCTTAAAATTTTATATTTAAGATACATAACTAGTATCTTCACAAGAATTAAGCATTAAAAAAATGAGTCGCGTGCATTAAATGTGAGTTTTTAAGAGTATTCTTAGATTTTTTTTTAGTGAAAATTTTGAAATTCAAAGGTGGTTGATCGTAACATAAACCCACTTTAAAGGTGGTTTTGTATAAACTGAAAATCAAAGATGGTTTCTGCAAAATAACAAAGGTGGTTTCTAGGAAAATACCCATAAATAAATATGTTAAAAATTTGAAGTTTGTTGCAAAAACCATGAGACTACAGCTACTTCTGCCCTAATAGACCCTCAGATTTGCTAGGCTGCATATTACATGGTCCACAAAATCCGACCCGCATATTTGAACTGCTTATCAAATTTCGACATGGGTCCCAGATGACAGCTATCGTAAAAGTCAAGCTCCCACATGCATACACCTTTATGGATTTATGAAGGTAGAGTACAGGTGATTGGTGATGTCACTTCCTCTCGGATGATTATGAAATCACAAAGTGATCTGAAATGGGGCGACCCGAGAGCGAATGGGCTACAAATTAAATGGCAAAAAAAAAAAACTAAAAACTAAAAACTAAAAAACTAAAAGTGAGATCCCACATGACGAAACTGGGGCATTCCTAGCACTCAACTTACGGGTTTGGGAATCTTTGATCTTTAAATGGATGGAAGTGAACAGTTGGGTTTTTTTTTAAGTTGGAGCAATAATTTTCTAATCATCGTTTTTAAAAGATAAAAGCAGGTTCTACATGGTTTAGGTTCTGATGTGATATAGGAGAGATCTTCTTACGACGTGTTTGGCGCGTAAACCTTAATTGTAGAAAACCTATATCCACGCAAAAATACTATTTCCACTAATTTCCATAGATTTCTTATATATAGTTTTTTTTTCCTTTCACATTTACGTCAACAAGGGTGAAAATGAGTTTTCATCATGTTCTGTTGTTGGGATGGACAAAAGAAATAAGAAACTTAATAGTGGAGAAAAATCATAACTATCACATCTCCATTATTTAATTCACTCTCAACTACCCCTAAGTACACCTTCCCTCATTTTAGTTATTGTTTAATTCACTTTAATAATTAGTATTGTACATTTAATAATCTAATATATTTAATATTAAATGTATTAATTATTTATCATATTTTAAATATATAAATAGTTTATTAAATATTAAATATATACTTAATATGTATCTAAATTTACATTTAAATATTACATGAGAAATATAGCAAATAGGTAATATTAAATATAATTAATATTTAATATGTTAAATAATAAAAAATATTGAATAATTTATATTGAATGTTTAGCAAAATTTTTTGTTATATTTAATGTTTATATATTGAAATATACAAATAATGGTAAAATTTTAATTAAATTGTAATCATTAAAAAATTATTAATTAAATAATAATTGTGTTTTTTGATAAAAGAATAATTATGCTTGTTAATAATTATTTAACACTCAGTCCAAGAATTCGTTCAAAAGTTTAAAAATCATTCCAAGAAGTCCAAGACTCTAACCAAAATATCGTAGTCCTAATATGAATCCTTGAATATAGGATTCTTGAACAACAATCACAGCTTTAGCAAACAATCCCGAATGAATTACGCCGCTTAAGTGAAGTGGAAATTATTTATACCCAATGTTGTTTGGCGAAACAAACGCAGAGGACACTTTTTTATGAAAGTGAAGGAAACATCAAAAAAGTGAACGAAACAAGCCCTTAGCTGAAATAAAGAAAGGAAGGGAAACAAATTTTGTTTCTATTGTTGTTCTTCACAGTGTTCTCTCATTTTATTTCAGCGCATAATTGCATATAGAAAATCTTCGTCAGATGACACTATCCAAGACCATTCTTTGTGCAAAACGTCTTGATCAAGGAGCTAGTGAATCCCATACCGCATTTCGTCGAGAAATGTACATCCAACATCCCAGTTGATCCCTAACTCTGCAAGAAAGTCTGCCGCTTGATTCACCGCTCCATATACGTCGCACTTTTGCATGTCATGGCTTTCATAGAAGGTTTCGAATCATAGTGATGATGTTATAGTAAGGATTATCATCTGCAGCATTTTGAATAACATCCACCGCGCCCTCAGAGTCAATTTCCAACACAATCCATAGACAACGGCGCTCCCAAGCCAAGCTCTGAAAAATAGCCCACAGTTCCAACTCGAGCACATCGACAATGCTCAAACAGCCCACGAAGCCAACAACCCAAGCCACTTTACCATCCTGAAGCAAGCTCCCGACACCGGCCAGACCTTGTCGAGATGGATCTGCTTTTACAACGCCATTGGTATTGAGTTTTATCCGCCCTACCTGAGGAGTGAGGAGGTTCTCCCAGCTGGCCAAAACGCTTAGGCTTAAATCGTGTTTTTTCGGTGCTCAGCGATATCCATGGAAATCCTACGAACTCGTTGTCGTCATTTCACTTCGACTAGGTTGCTCGGATCTCCAGGCGGACCGGAGCGTGCTCGCTCATTGTGCCGACGCCAAATACTCTGTGCAGCTTTCCCGAACGCTGTAGACCAATTTGAAGCCCACTCACCACACCCCACGCTTTTACTCATATTGCAGTCGGGTCAATTGTCTCCTACATTTTACCCCCCTTGGTTAAGAGATGGCTACGCCTAAGTAGGCACAAGAAGAACCGCCTCCTACACGGTTTCAAATCTTTTCCCATGCCTCGTCTGGATTCGCACAGTCCCAACTTGGTAACTGTATATAGAATCAGTTTGTGAAGCCCAAAAGATTTTAATCTTCACATGTTAGGGAAAAAACCTCAAATATTTCCTCTTAAAGCGTCCAATTCATGAATTAATCGAATCTTTGTTGAATCTCTTAACGTTTAAGCAGATCCTAATAAACAAATCAATGCGCAAAAGTATAGTCTCCTTTTCCTAGTGACACTTGCAAATACGCAGTTATGCTGATTCACTGTATGCAATTATATGCACTCGTGTCTGTATCAATATCTGTGTTTAGGCCTGCTACCTGTTGCTTATTATGACTGAAGACTCTTTCTCGATGTTACATTTTTTTAAAAAAATGATGTTAATACATAAGCGCTTGTCCGGGAGATCCAATTGCAGGGAGTTGACAAACCACCGCGTGAAAGCTGAAGTAGCGAACCTAACCTGCCCAAAGCAAGAGTTCCGGGTTATAGCTTAACTCTATGCCATAATGCGCAGGAGAGATGATCAAAAAAACTGAGAAAAACCACCGAAATTTTTTTTAAAAAAATAAATAAAAATCAATAGCCACTTGGGATATTTAGAAGTAAGAAAGAAGGAGATCCTCTTTTCGTTTGAACCTATGATAAAGAAATTCGAAGCAAAAGAAAGAAGTCCAAAATCAAAGTCTAGCACAACCAAAGATTCTCATTCAAAGCCCGCATGAGAACCCGCATCATCTTGCTTGAAATTACTTGAGGCTATTGCTAAAACTCTACAATTTTCCACACACGAAAAGAACAAAAAAAAAAAAAAAAAGAATGAATGAATGAAAATTGCACATCAACCTCCTAAACAGTGCTTGTAATTTTTTAAAAAAAAACACTCAGCAAGAAGATTATTTTTATTAGTTTCATCGGTCTATAATATATATATATTAAGAAAGTAGTAATAAAGAAAATGAAGAAACTTTTGCTGTCACCAGAAGTCCGTCATGTTTCCCAATAGGAGGGCAACAGTTCACACAAAACCTACAGAACCGGGCCCAAATTGGCAATTTACGTCACATCTACACCATCTCAAGACTCGTGCGCAACACATATACTCGACTCTGCACCTGCCAGCTGCTCCTCATTTTTTCAACTTCAAATTAGCATCATCACTGCTCTTGACATTCGCCTTAATCTTTAACTTAATACCTTCTCTTCTCATAATAAATAGCAGGATCGTGCAGCTTTGGTTTTTGCTGTCATTATTGTTGTCATAAAGAGGAACCTTCCAGGTAAATTACAAATGGGACCGTAACGGGCGAGCCCAAAAAGGCTCCTCCGCTGTCTGCTGCTAATTAAATTCAGTAAGGTGTCATCAAAACCAACAGGCATGCAATAAACAAAGCAGCAATCAATGATTCATAACTCAGTCCCTTTCCGTACCTCATCATGCTCATATAAGATTCATTGAGAACAAGTAAAGGGGTTTCTTCACCAATTTGAAATGTGAAAATAGACTCTTTTTCGCCATTATTAATTGGTTCAGAAACTACCGTCACATCAGAGTGCGTAAATAGGAGGCAATTTTTCCTAGTCCGCTGAATTGATCACTTGATGTCGAAAGCAATTGCAGGAATAATCATATGTAGCTTAAGAAATAAGGATGAGGAAATCATTAGACACTTCAATATTTTTAAAGACATGAGGGAGCAAAAAAACACTCCGTAAACTGAAGAAACAATGAGATCTACACACTGAAAATTAGAAAGTATCAAATTACAAAGGAGAACACATAAAAAAATCCCAGCTGGTGTTTGTGAGAACAGAGTTTCATTCATGGAGTCTCTAATATAGGCATACATTTAAATCTTCCACTCAATGTGGTTGGAAGAAAACAACAACCAACTGGAGATCTCTACATGTTGTTGGAAGAAAACAACATCCTACTAGAGATCTCTACAAGAGTAGAATAAACCTACACTAATCAATCATAATGAAAAACTAAGAAATAATGTGGTTTGACCGCAATCCGAACATTGCATCAACAAGCGAGAAGAATAATTTTCCAATATATTAACACGAGAGCAGCATACGACAAACTCCCAAAAACTAAAACAGAATTTGAGACCAATAACAATAGCAAGTTAAAAAGGTTATCTCACTAGTTTCAAAACTACAATCAACCGTCGAGAATAAAAAGTTCTAATCCACAGAGATTGTGATTAAAGTTGGTATGAAATTTTTGACATCTTTTTTTTTTAAATTATATTTTATAGAAGAAATTTTTTAACTTAAAAGGTAAACACTTCAGATAACCTATAAATGATTTGCAACTCTCTTCCAAAGCTTCATATTTGAATGGGGAGAACAAACTAGAATCATCAACTCTTTCTTTTCAAGTCCCAATACAACCTAAAAGGGGTTGAACCAGGTTGACCCAATATTGTAAAGTCTATTGATTAAGTCACCAATATACCAAATGAATACTTGAGTCCAAAGACGAAAAAGAAAAACAAGGTCATTTTTATTAATTTATCCCTGGGAACATAAAGAATCAATCCTATCAAATATGAAAACAAAATCTTATGAATAAAAGAATGATCTAATAAAATTAACTAAGCTGATAAGGGTATTCCAATAATTGTATAATTGTTTAATGATCCATTTGATTGCAAATACTAGAGCCATTTACCTTTTTTTTCCTTTTCTTTTTTCTTTTTTTTTTTTTCTTTTCAGTGGCGTGATTTGAAAAGACGGGGTCGGTTGTGGAACTTCCGCCCATTGGCTTTCACAAATGCTGCTACTCCCAAACTGAGGCCTGACCACACCATCAATAGCAGTGGATGGCGGAGATCGTATCTAGCTGCAGGAGCAATGCAGCATGTTAGACAATATTTTATCTGATTACAATTCATGGCATGATACAACTTTCTTGTGAGTCATAAACTTGTGACTTCCTTTAACAACACAGAATCCGTGGATTTCTTTCATAAATTATAAAAACAAATAAAAGCCTATACTTGTTCACCACTGCAAGAAGCCGAGAAAAAGATTATCTTGCATATACACCAAGACACACGCAGACTCACACTTTATGAGAAACACATTGCTATGAACTAATTAATTAACGCTATATAGGAAGAAAAAAAACTTAAGTTATGATACCTACTAGTGTTATCTTTACACAACAAATCTGAATCTTGTAACTTTTTTATGCATACAGATGTGCTTTTTGTGTCTACATCCTACACTTGAACTTCAAAACTATATAATGCATGACTGTCTATAAAAACAACTGCATTTTGAATTGAAATTTTATCCAATCTGTTCTCTTATTTAAAATAGAGACATTGTGGCAACTAATATTCACATATAGCACATATCCCAGGAACTAGCTCTAAGGTTATTCGGAAGCCATTAAATAGCCGTTTTCAAAGTTTCAGATGAGCTATAATCTTTGTTCTTCTTCTTCCTCTTTTCTTTTTCCTCCTTTTTTTTAGGGGGGGGGGGGGGGGGGGGGGTGGGGGGGGGGTTAGAGGGGGGTGTGGTTAAGAAGAGTCAGATGTGAAGTAACAAGACTCAATAACAAAAATTTTGTCACTTCCAGATGCTATAAAGTTGTATTGAATCCCTAGCCAAGAATGTTTATGTAAAAATAAATCAAGACATAGAAAGTTTATGTAAAAAAAGTGGTATTAGGTATATAACACATTAAATATTGTACGAAAAAACAAATCAAGGAAAACAAATTTTATGGAAGAAAGTACCATAAGGTACATAACCCATTAACTACCTAAGGTACATACTAGATATCTAGGTGGGAAACATGAAAAGCAATGCCGTTGTAATTACTAAACAAGGCATGCAAGAGCACAAACACTAGTTGCTCAACAATAACTTAGATATGTGTATGTTGCAGGTGGAGTAAGCAGGGGAAGTAAAGAGAATTCTGAAGTGACAATGGCAAGTGTAGTAGATAATGCACAGATAAAAAACAAGGAAAAATAATAGAACAATGGAACTTAGTTGGCACTAGTGGCCGATGCCCATGGGCAAGTAGAAGAATCACTAATGAACTTGAAAGGGTATAAAACTTAAGAACATAAAAATTACACCTCTAGCTCTGAGTGAGCAAATGGAGAAGAAGCCCTAATGGAAAAATACAGCTCTTACCTTTGCTCTCTTATATTTGCATTATGAATTCTTATACAAAACTCTTTTTGACAGTATACAATGAGATATCAAAAAAAAAATCTCTTTAAAAGATATGATTAGACCTTTCTATAAGGAATGTTTGTGAATCCCTAAAAGATCTCTAAAGTGGTCATCGAAATAGCTCTCAAGTCAATGGTCTTTGAGTTAATTTAAGGTGTCCAAAACAAGAAGAGAAACAGCCTTACATCAACCCATACTTGTCGATCTGATGACAAACCAGCAACTGGTCTAGACGACCAAGAGGCCAGCAGATCTGATCATTCTATTTTATGAAGAGCAAGCGCATTGGACGGATGAGTCTCCAGCTAATTGGTTTGGTCATCTGCTGAATGGAGTTCCTCAAAATGGGAGTATTCAAGACAATAATAGTATGACTACGTTTTAAGTTTTCTAAGTCGCCGATATAGTGATATTGTTGTCCGGTTGACCCTTTGTTTGCAAGGCTGTCATCTAGCCAACTGTTTTCCAAGAGTAAATTAGAGAGGAACTGGTGTTAAAAGTTCTTTCATTCTCTTCTCTAAGTTACACCTACACTATAAATGCTCGTCAATTCATCTTTTTATCAATTGACCCCTTTCAAGGTATAAAGACTGAGGGCTGTAGAATCAACTATTTTAGTTTTCAAACTGACCACCTGCATATTGGTTGTGACCACCATACTAAAAGCTTCATCTCAAGGCATTAATATTTGCTGTACCTTTGTCCATCCCTTGCTAGTTTTTTTTTATCCATGCAACATTCTTAAAGTCAGGTTATATTAATTCAATGTGAAGGAACCTTTCAAGATACAAAATATAATTTGTAAATTATATAAGTTACTATATATCCATTTTCCATTCAACATTACCTTCTTTTACAGAAATCCAGCATGTAATATCAGGAGCTACATGTTTACCACATAATGTTATTCCTATTATCAGAAGGACACACTCTCTTGAACAAGATTGGTTAGGTGTTTCAAGTAGAGGGTGTTCATGTGTCCCTCAGCAATTCCAGACGGAAGAAAAAATATGATTACTCATGGAAAATATGGATTGTAATTATATTTTAAAGAAAAGAATGTCACAGAAAAGTGATGTTTAAAGTCACAGAAAAGTGATGTTTATGCAAGAAATATTTGCTTGAGTGGCACAATAATCTAGATGTCTTTATGTATGCACCATCACCAATGTCTTCTAAATTTTTTAAGTTTTAAAATCAAAATGAGATTTTGTCACATGATCATATGAAACTGGGGCATCATCTTTAACTAAGTCATAAGTAATCAATGGATGGAAGTTGTGAATGGTTAAGAGAAACATAACTTCTATCTTAGGAGCAGATAATTAGCCCGTTGCAGGTTACGCACCTTGTCTCAGTGACATTGTTGCAAACATAAAGCCACCCAACACAAGTGCTGAATCCTATTTTATATACTGTAGATAAAACAAACCATACCCTCAAGCTTTAGTGAAGAAGTAACATACTTCTGGAATTGAAAAAAAACAAATACAGGAGAGAGAATAGACTAATTTTAGACAAGTAGAGAATGGAAGGATGTATTTCTCTCATATTCTGTTAAATTTTAGTGGAAGAAGTCCTATAAGATCAGAGATTGTTCAAAAGGAAAAAGCTGAACCAAAAGTGCTACTCTATAAAGCTATCTTGCTTGTATGCGACCTATAAGGAAAGCAGACTGTCTAAGCATGATTATGTGGTATGCGTGTATCTGCCAAGACATGTCAACGCGATAAACCATCCTACTGCTTCAATTTAGGTATCCAACTGATAGGGAAAGAACTACTAGGAAAAAGAACATAACACATTCCATTATATTCCCTCTTATATATGGGGGATGGCGGGTGTGTGTTGTCACGGGAACCTTTGACCGTTACAATCCCCAAAGTATGAGAACACTCAATACAAAGCAAGAGAACACAGAAATCTGTATCTCAAGAAAACCCCTGTTCTTATTCTTCTCTCTTATTTACATTATAATCTACCATTAACTTCTAACAGATTAAAAGGAACAACCTCTCCAATCGAATTGTGGAACCAGTATAGCCAAATGTAACCTTCTGGTTACATGAAGACTCTCAACTTCACAAGGTACAGAATTTTGTTGCCATGAATGTTGAAAACATGAGGAATAAATAGCTGACTACAGAAGAGAGGAAGATGATGTTATTGATGGCAAGGTGCAAAATGATCGTGATAAATTAATGCAACCTCTTAAAATTTAAGCCGGCAGAGATATTTCTCTGTGAGATGAAGCAATTGAGAAAAGAGGAACATTTTTTTTATTGGAACAACTTGAACCAAAATTTTCACTTTTTGGATATAGCACTGAGTGTTTACAAGTCTTGGAACCATGCTTTCTATGATGGTAAATGCTCAAAGACATTAGACACCTCCTGAAACTAATAGCCTTCTGTACCATGAAAAACTCATCACTGGTCACCCACAGTCACTATTTGCAAAAGCAAACACAATCCCTTATAAACATAGAGCATAAAAGTTATCACATTCATTATCTAAATATTGAATGTAAATAATTCAACTGAGTCAAACAGCTCAATGTCAGTATTGAATAAGCAAACTATAAGGTGTATCATCTTTGTTGGCATAGATATATAAATTAATAATATAATGTGATGTATACTTAAAGCATATGCTTCTAAACCTCCAGGTTGGGCTGGCAAAGTCATATCTCGACTGACAGATAAAATGTAGTGCCCTTGTAGCAGATCAATAACATCTTTAGGACCAATGTAACAGTAATAAATTTCTGAGGACTACAAAAATTTCACATTAAACTGAAGGTGAGAAAAAAGAGAATATAGAAATCCATAAATCAAGTAATATAATAACAAGAGGAAACTAACAAACATAAGAATCTTAACCAATCAGATTCCAATACTTGAACAAGATTCACAAGTAACAATGAAGAGACCTTATTTAAGCAATGGCGAAAACCATAAAATTCTAAAGATGTTCAAAATTTTAGGGACTATTATATTTCAAGGAGCACTTCTACGAAGATGCAATAAACTTGCAATTACATCTTTCATTCACATCATCTCGCATACCCAGGTACCCAGGAATCTGATTATTTTCTTTTCAACATAGGCAGTTACACTCATTAAGAAGTTTTACCCAATACACAAGTCAATCTCACGAAATACCTACTACAGTTCTGCTTAAGAGTGTAAGGTGAGGGATGAGAAGTAACCTACGATATTATATTCTTAATTCCAAAGTTTAATGTTAGTCATAAACACTACTAGAGTACCATATGTTTCATGAAATACGTATCCTCAGTTTTATCTTTATATGACAACTTGTCAGTATGAAAATCTCCATTTTAAGAAATAATTGTAAGGTCGCAAAATATGCTAAAACTAATTTTGTTCTAAATCATAATCAATATTTAAGTATGAAAAAAGTGCAAGCAACACTCCCAAATGAAAATAAAAATAATTTCACAGACCTGCTTGGTCGCACCTACAAAGTTGTTTAAGTAATATCGAGCTAGTGCATTCCATCCATCCTTTAAAATACCTTGTATAGTGCGATTTCCATGCCAGGGAAAAAAGATAAATTGTCAAATAATCATCTTTAAGCCCAGGAGATACTTAATACTGTTAAACATTTCACGCATATTTAAGAAGCTAATTTAAAAAGGCTTAAATGTATTATAACTTTATGAAACTACAAACGTACCTAACAACTAATTAAGTAACTAATTGTCGATGAAGGAAGACGTTGAAGAATAGGATAAAATAGAAACAGATAGGTCCTTCGGATCCTGGTTTTGGCTTTGTCCAACTCTTTCTTTAGAAATTTGAAATTGAAAAGCGATATGCCTTTTAATTTCAACCGTATCACATTTTTACACTAAAACTCCCTAATAAGGAGACATGAATGACTCTTAAGTTGAACTCTTGCATTAAGCTTAACCTTTACCTCATTACTAACAAGTAAAGGTGAAAGTAATAGCAGGTATTTTATCTATAGCTCTACTGGTATTACTACCAACTGCAAACAGAGGACAAGCAGCCTCGAAAAAGTCATGCAGGTGTCAACCCTAAAGCCAAAGAAGTTCATCAACGAATTTGGCAATAACACCCTTCCAGACAACCATCAAATATACCATGCACAAGAGGCTTAGTTCACTACTCTGTTAATGTCTCCCATTTCCATGATCTCTCTTGCCATTTACCCACATCATGCACCATTCTCTTTTCTAAGCAGTTACACATGGTAAGTAAGGTTGGAACTGGACTGAATTGGAAAAGGCCACTGAGATCACTGAGATATTCATATTTGAATTCACTGAATATATTCACTTAATATTTCATTAGTGCTTCCTAGTCCGCATTCATCATATTCAAGCTTTTTTCACCCACACACAAACAAAATCATGAAGAAGTTATTTTGTTTGATCAAAGAACACAATTCCATTAACATAACATGATTCATATTTGGGAATTGTACATTTCTGGAAATGATGCAAATCCGCATTTTTGAATATTTGATCTAGGAATTGAATTTGGGCCTTAATTCATTTTGACCAATTTAGATGTTTCATGATGAAATGCTACTTGTAACAACAAAACTTAGGAGCCCTCCTCTCCCTTTTGTGTGTGTGCGTGTGCGTGCGCGTGTGAGTGAGTGAGTGTGTGCGCGCGCGCGCGCTCGTGTGATTGTTTGATAACCATCCAATAAAATTTCCAGTCAACTCTATATCACTATGCGTGTTACTGCCACAGCCCCGTCAAGGCAAGAAACATCAACTATCAATGCAACATAAACCAACAACTCCCAGTTTTTCTATGATCTACCATCATCATACATTAGTAATCTGACCACTTGTTCATGGCCAGGATGAGACTACACCCTTAAATTAAGACATCAAGCTTAAAGTTCCGGACTCAAGATACATTGGTCCAACTTCTCTAGATTGCCTCATTCCATAGCAAGAAATCTTTGGCTTTCACCAGTTGCTGGTGATCAACATATATTAGCCTTCATAACTATGCACGGCAGCAGCAGGAGTTGTGAGTAACCAGCTGCTGCCTGAAATAAAGATGTTGCCAGGCCAGTTTCACATTGCCAAAACCAGTTCAGGCACCTTTGTTGTTATTATATCAGCTTAGACAGGATGACCTAATTGTTGACACATACACATGTTCCTTCTATGACCAAACACCAATTGATTATGCAAACATAAATCTCAGGGTGCTTACTGACAGATGTGTTTCCATACCTGGTACCCAGATCAGGCCAAACAAATCCACCAGAAAGCTTCAATTACAGTGACAAGAGAAATATGCATCTCTTATTGTCAGATGATGGATAAAGTTTAGATTCAGGGTTTTGTAAATCTCATCCTTTGGTATTACAAGGTTTTCCAACCTTACATACTTGCTATCTGTGGTCAGGGTATGTACAACAACCCAAATTGATACCTATTCACTAGGAATTTAGGTTTCTGGTCAGAATCAGAATTTTTCTCACTGTCCTTTGCTGATAGATGTTCCAACTGGTTATGCTAAGATAAGAAACGAAAGGTTGATATGTCTTGGTTATTGCTGATTTTTTTAAAGCCTTGGTTTTTTGTTAATCCTTTTCTCCTGTTCAGTTGATCTAATCTTGGATGTCAATAACATTTCATTAATATAATACCCTTAACCTGGATGTGGTAAGGGATTATTGACATCTGCATGCTGCAGTCAGTTCTGCAGCAAATGGTTTATTGTATTTACATACTCAAGCACACTATTTACAGCACAACATTAGAAATCACTGCCCAAGTTCAGCTGTACCACGTATGTTTCCATTGTTCAATTGTACGGTTGTGCTTCTTTGCACACTGGTCAGGATATGAAAAAGTCACACTAGCCAATCCCTTTTGAAATATTTATGGCTTATTTTATGCAAACAGCATCCCCTCAACCAACATATTGTGGAATAACATCCTTTAGAGAGTACCTATGCTGATAAACAAAAACCCAAATTAACTTCTCAATACGATGGTATGGAAAAGAATAACTCAATCAGTATGATAAATGGAGAAGAATTGAACTAGGATATGAACATTGAGCAAAAGAAAGAAAAAAAAAGAGACCACCATTATGTTCAAGGGAGAAAAATCTAATTTATTCTACGTACTGCCATTCCATGATTAACATAAAAAAAGTCGTCAAAGATAAACCAAAGAGAACTTCTAGAAACTTATCTGACAAAATCTCCTTTTAGAGCTGGAGTCCCAGAGTATCGAATGCTTATTTCATCTCCATGATTGGCCCATGCTAAAATGATAGTCAAATTTTAAAATATTTTACAAAGTAAGCTATAAATTTGATTTCAAAATTAAAATAAAATGGGCTAACATCATGACTTACCTATTTTTATGACATAGTATGAGAACTTACAAATCTTAAAACTTCTGTCAAAATGTGGATATGACCTGATGGAGTCGTTTGCGTTAAATGCTCCTATCCTCTTCAGTTGGCTTTCCATTATTTTTCCCCCAATCATGCTCTGAAGAGTATAAGTTATGACATCATTGCTAAAAATAGTATTCACATTAAGGATTGATAGATACTATTAAATATCATTAGGTATTAGTATATATTGTTAGATGTGACTATATCTCATACCTATTTTGTAATATCCTCCTAATCTCTATTTAAGAAAGGTTCGGTTTAGATGGAATAATAACTATCTTTTCTCTTTTTCTACGAGGTATCAAAACCTACTTCTTAATCCTAGCAAACTTCTCCCTCTATCTAGATCTCAGGGCCCCCGAGGGGGTTTTTGCCACAAATATCCCCTTCAAAATTTTACAAACAGACCTTTGAAAATTTTACAACTAGCCCCATGAAAATTGTGAAATTAACAAATACCTTCCTAAAAATTTTGAAATATCGCAATCAACTCCCTAAATTTTACAAAAGACCCATTGAAAATTAAAAAAATTACAAACACCCCATGAAAAATCTAAAAATTACAAATAACCCCATGAAAGTTGCAAGCAATCCCTTAAAATTTAAAAATTATAAATAAATCCTTGGGAAATATGACAATTACAAATAGCACCATAAAATTCAAAAATAAAATAAAAATCATCCCTTTAAAATCCATAATTACAAACAATCCTAGAAAATCTGGAAACTACGAACATCCCTCTGAAAAGTTTAAAAATTACAAATGGCCCCTTAAAGTCTAACAAACAAACCCCTAAAACTTTTACAACCAGCCCCTTAAAAGTTTTAAAAACTGCAAATCTCCCTTTGAAAATTTTACAAACAACCATTTGAAAAATTTTCAACTAGCCCATGAAAGTTGCTGAAGTAATAAACAATGTTCTGAAAATTTCAAAATATTACAAATAACTGCTTAACAGTTTTACAAACAACCCCGTGAAAGTTTCCAAAATTAAAACACCCCCAAAGAATTTACAAAAAGCCCCCAAATTTTTTTGTGAATTACAAATAACCCCATGAAAACTTTAGAAAACAGCCCTCTGATAACTTTACAACCATCTCCTTCAAAGTTTTGAAAATTACAAATAACCCTCAAAACTTTACAAACAACACTCACAAAATTCTAAAATTACAACACTCGACATATTATATTATAATCCTTTAATATATTGGTATGGGGAATGCGTTAGGTGGGAGTGTATAATGGTCATGGGAAGTCTTATGTCCTAAATATAAAGGGATGGTGGAACTTTCTCCTACCCATTTTGGGGATTAGAGGAAAGTCTCAATAATGGGCATGGGAAGTCTTATGTCCTGAATATTAAGGGATGGTGGAACTTTCTACTACCCATTTTGGGGATTAGAGGAAAGTCTCAATCACATTTGTGTCCCAATCTCAAGCAAAATAAACATGGGCATTGATTGAGATCTGGGGATATTGAAATCCAAGTTGGTTTTTACTTTTTAAAAATCATAAATTTTTATTTAGATTTGTAAAGAAGAGATTGATGGTTACGCTATCTAATTTTGAACTTTGAACTTAAGATTTTTATCTATCTAAGAAAGACCTACCACTCAACTATTAACTTTAACTGATAAAAGAATTTAATTATCTTCTTCTCATAATATAACAAAAACAGGTACTCATTGTCTCTTCTTCATAATTATTTAACGTAGTTAATAGATAATCCGTAAGTTATAGTTTACAAATAAATATAATTAATCATCTTTCTTATTACACTAGGTAGCTTGTCATATTTTAACGTATTCAAAGGACGTAGAAATCAACGATTCAACATATATAAACCAAAGAAATCAAAACAGTCTGTACGAGCATGGGCTTAACACTTGTTTAGGGAAAGTGGGAAATGCCATGTTACTTTTGTTCTTCCCCTTCCCATTTAAATAGAGTCTACCATTATGTGACAGTTTAATCCCAGATAATATCCATCCTGTATTAACTGAAGATAAGGTGCAAGTGTGAATTAGGAATACTGCAAAATTAAACAGGGCTGTTCATTTCTTTTTTCTCTTTTTTTCTTTAGCTTTCTAGATGGGGAATTGTAATGTGCAGAAATCTCAGACTGAAATACGCCACAGCAGAAAGTCTGGAAGGTGACAAATCAGAAATAAAAAAAGAACATTGGCATTCTAGCTCCATTTATAAGTTTTCGGGATTAAGAAAGACCCAGTTGATTTAGTTTCCAACAGACGGTTACTGTTAAATTCTGTATCGACCATGTGTTAGACTACTGGAGTCAAGAGAATGACAAGCACAAAGTTCTATTAATACACTTTCTTTACCATTTTTTAACATGTTCAACAGAGTTGAAAGGAAGACAGAATCGTAGTTAAAAGAACGGGTAGGAATATGGATAGTCCAAAACAACCATGTATGGAGACAGTAGTTTCTTCTGAAGAGAAACTCCCTACACAGATCAGAGTGAGGGCAAAAGAAACAATCATAGCAGAACCCAATATATTGCAATGAAGGCTTTGTTGCTGCTTTGTGTGTAGACATAGACCAAAACTGGAATGGATAGAGCCATAGAGGCAGTGATGAAGAACATAGTAGTGTTACTTAGCAGTGTATGTGACCTTTTACTGATAAAGAAAAAAGGTGGGAAAAAGCAACCCAAATTTTGGACTAAAGGCTTTGTCATTCCTATTTTTGTTTTTGTGCAGTTTCACTGATTCTTTGTTGTTGTTTAAATACTTTCGGCAAGGCTTTAGCATTAACATTTACTTTCTGCTCTCAACATGGTAGAATTTGTGTGTGTTCAGTATCTACAATAATACTGTAAAATGGTGTTAGAGGATTGTTTGGGTGCTCTTTCTGGGTCCCTGCATTTTGTTGGAACAAAAATGATATTTCTTCAATCTGTACCAAATTTTTCAATTTTCTTCAATTTCTTCAATCGATATCATCATTTATCCAAATTCATTTCTCTCCTTCAAATTGGTTCTTTCAAAAGAAAGCTATTTCTCTCTGCTCCTGAATAAAGAACCTGATGGTGGAGATTGAATAATAGGTGTTGATGCTATGGATCAGCTATAACAATAGGAAAAAATCATTTGCATCCAAGCCTCTAAAGCATCCAAGACAGCTCCGAATTTTATGAGGACAGTAACTTATGCATTCTTTTCTTTTACATTTTAAGATTTACAAGACACCAAAAATGACGTAAATTTTCCAAAATGTCCAGCTCGGTCCTAAGAGATGTCCGCCAGCATGTATGACACTAAGAAACACACATTTCACATTCTGTGGTGAAAAAGGATAACCACTAGAACGCTCCACACCCAAATTCTTCACATAATACAGCAAAAGACGAGAAACTTCAGCTTATATTTTCAAACAGGAGTTACATTGTCTTGTAGCTGGAAAAGCCTTCTGTGTGCAACCATTTCAATAGTATAAGTTCAATGATTTTGGAAAAATGGAATTTCTAGTGCTAGCCTTCGACTGTATACTAAAAGGTAAAACATTTCAAGCAATCATGCAATAGTTAAACTCCACAAAAGATAACTAGTGTAATGTAGCGTAAAAGAAGCAGAACAGACCAAACAAAGCCAGAGATCCATCTGAACGATCGATTGACAAATACAAATCAGCAATGCCATCAACTGGCCCAGTGATGTACTTGTCAGGAAACTTCCACAACCTCATTCGTGTGCGGAGTTTCTTATGAGTATGTATCTTCCCATTATCATCCCTAGTTAAATATTCTGCGGAGGCATAGATAATACACACAAGATAATCGGTAGTAGATAAATGAAAGTTTTACAGAAATAAAATATTTTATTTTGCCAAATTGTTAGCAGAGAAGATGATTGGTGAGCGCTTCATGTGAACAATTAATTCGAATCCAAAAGCTAGCAATGGCATTCACTTCGTGTAGTTAGTATCTTACAGCTAACCTCATACATAAACAAGAACAAATAATTCCATAAAAGTTCAAGATAATAAGTAACACTACGGGCGTTTCCGCACCATTTCAGAGTCTTCTGGTATTATTGTGGTTTGTGTTTACACAATCTTTACTGATCAAACAACAATGCCAAAACAGAATCTGTTGCAATACTCTTGTTCGCCAATCAAGCAACAAATTCAAGTTAGGATTCAAGCTTCAAAGATTTTACGCGTAAGAAAGTTCAAACTTAAACCGAGAAATCATTGATCTCGGCGTCAGATCCCTAACTTTACGCCCACATGAGTGTGAAACGTAAAGATATGAAACGGATCGAGCATCTACAATGTTGAAGAAGAAACCCTAGAAATGGCGATAGAGAAGGAAGGACGATGAGATTTGCTACCTTTAGGAGGAGAGCGAGACGAGAGGCGACCGAGGCGAGGGCGAGACGGAGAGAGGAGGAGGAGGAGGAGCGGGAGAGGGGCTATAAATAGAGGAGGGGAGGTGGAGGGGTGAGGACGAGGTCACGAGGGAGAGATGGAGGGATCTGAGGCTCCGACTTTGCGAAGAGGGATGATAGCCATTCAGGGGGAAACGATCGCCGGCATGCGACAGTAACAAACGTTTTTGTTTTTTATATTCCTCCCTAGTATCACCAATATTTCCCTCAAATCATTGTAATTAGGGCCGGAAATGGACTAAATAATTAATAAATAGTTCGGTTAAATATTTGGTCATACTTAACTTGACCGTTCATTTAACAATAAATAAATAGTTTTTTCTTATTTGATTTATAATCGAATAGAATTTAACGAAATATATATTCAATTTGTTAGACTATTAACTATTCGCTTATGTTTTCCATTTCAGTTCTATTAATTTAACTTATTATTTATACTACTAATCCCTTTATTACAAATCCAAATTCCTATAGAAATAAAAAAAGTAAATAAAGTAGTTAATCATGCTCCCTTTTAAAACACGAGTTTGGGAAAATCTTTTGGTAGACCAAAATACCCTTGGAATTTAAATACTAATCCATAAACCTTAATTATCTAATCCCGCTTCCATTTAACTAACCTCCAACCAAAATCTAAACTCAAATACTAATCCATAGACTTCAAATATCTAACCCTTTAGCTTCTATTTAACTGACTGACTTTTGATATCTAATCCCACTTTCATTTAATGAACATCACACTAAAACCTCCACAAATATTCCCACATAATTTGATAGCATCAATTGAAGACAAGAAACCGGTCCATCAAGCGGTGCTCATAAATCTAAAAGTTAAGGGCAAAATATTATCTATGAATCCTTCTCTTTGTCTTCTTTCGAATACTTTTTTATGTGTAGGAAATGACATTTATACTGTGTTGTGTTTTTTGTGCTCGCAATTGTTTTTTAATTTCTTCAACTAGTCTTTTAGCCCGTGCTAAGCACGGTCTGATCGCAATTCTTTTATAATTCGTTGTAATTTAATCAATCACACCCAATATGTTAAATTTCAGTACACATTAACCTAAATTTTGAAAAAATTATAATGGACTTATTATTGTAAAAATTCAAAATAATTTTGTAATATATTGATGAAATGGAGTTCCAATTATAAACACCAATAAGTTTTAAACATGAAACCTTCCAATAATAAAA
>JBAKGM010000200.1:14814009-14831527 GCA_037177215.1 Asparagus racemosus | reverse complement strand
AAACAAAACAACAAAAAAAGAACTATTCACGCGTTTACTGTTCACGCGTGAACAGTAAACGCGTGGACCCTTATTCCATTATTCCCACAATTTGCTAAACGCGTGGACCCTTATTCCCTTATTCCCACAGATAGGTGCTTAGGGGCTGTTTAGCTCCTCCTGGTAAAAGGAGATGAAACTGTAGCGCAGAATCAGAGATGATTCTTGATTTTGACGCTACAGTAACTTTTCTCCAAAATCCTCTCTTTTGGAGAGGATTTGCTGTAGGGCTGCCACCTAGGATTTTTTTGCCACGACAGCATCCACTTGCACAACCAAACAATGTAAAAAAGGGGAAAGTTACTATAGCTCTGACAGCTACAGTGACTTTCACCCCACAAACATCCAACCAAACAGCCCCTTAACAATCCTTCTGACAAAACGGATTAGACAATCTTTAAACAAAAAATAATAATAATATATTCTTATAGAATTATATATAAGGTAAATTACAATAAAGCTCTATAAAGTTTAGCATTTTGTAGTAAACCGCTGTGAAAATTCAAAATCACACTAAATCCCCAATAATATTTGCAGAAAAACCCCAATATCTTTTGAGTAAATTACTCTAAACCCCCTCCCAAATAACTCCCAAAATCCCTTTTTTTGTTTTTGTTTTATGGTTCTAATTTATGGGGGTTATCTGCAAAGCATAGAAACTTATTAGGTGTTTACTACAAAACAGATAAGTTTTTGGACGTTTAGTGTGATTTTGATAGTTCATAGGGGTTTACTTCAAAATGCTGAATGCCCATGGGAGTTTAGTGTTATTTACCCTCATGTATATTCTCATATCACATTGATCCCCATTCTATGAGTCCCTGACTATAGACCGTAATGAACCGAGGCTGTAAAAGGTTAAAAGGACAAACCAAATGAGTAAAAACATATTCCAAAGATTATAAACTTACTGCTAAGTGAAAAAAAAGTTAATTTTAGAAAACCTCCATCATCTATTTTATCTTTAGAAAACTCTCCTCAAACTTGAGGGTGTTGTAGATAATCCCCCTCAGCTTTCAAAATATGACTAAACCACCCTTAACAATGGGATGTAACACAAAACCCCTTTATCTTTCTAGTTTTTTCAAATAACCCCCCTAATATTATTAATTTGTAATATACAATGACTAAAATACCATTGGTTCAAAAAATTCATGTGAGTTTAAAAACCTAACCCAATCAAAATATTAGACTTCGGTTTGATGGGTTTTGATGAAAAAACTAATATTTAAAAGAAATTTAAAAGTTTTAATTGTTTTAAACATTACAAGCATGGATAAGTAGAAAATAAAAGAAGTTTATCATTTCAAAAAAAAAAAAAGAAAAAAAATAAGATTTGCACATAAACCTAGCAATGAAAATGAAGGAATGAGAATAAGGGGGAAATAAACCGAAAGTTATTTTTAACAAAAAAGTTAAAAAAGAACAATATGGTAAAAAAATAATGTCTTAGAGATATTATGGTCATTTTAAATCATTTGTTCCCTTAGATTTAAATTATATTAGTTTAGGGTTAAGTGAGAAAAGTTGTGGGGGATAAATAATATTTTAAAAATTGAGGGGGGTTATTTACAATAACTCTATAATTGAGAGGGGTTTTTAAGAGTTAAAATAGTTGATGAGAATTTTCTGAAACGATCCTGATAGTTGAAGCGGTTTTTCTAAAATTAAAGCAAAAAAATTAATCTTTTGTCATGTTCTTTTCAATTTGTGTGGACGTCACAACGGTGCCTTATCGCTTTGGGCTATTCTAACCGCATCACGTCCATTGTTGAAAGATGACGTGTCTTGTCTATTAATACGCCACGTGCCAGTTTGCCTTTGGGCTGTGTGCCCTTCTGCGGAAAGCGTTCTCACTGGGCCAACCGATAAGGATCGAGGATGCAAGATGGCCCACAAGGGCCAACGGAATTTTATGCCACTACGTGCAGGAGCGTCCGCGTAGAAACACTTTCAGCGTGCGGGGATCCCTGGGAACCATGACCCTTTTCACACGGAGCACGTCGTTGGAGTTAGCAGGTCAGGACAAGCTTTGAGATCGAGCCTCCTAAAAAAAAAAAAAAAAGGAGGCCGATGGGGTTTGAATACTGCCGAAACGTATTGATTGAGAGCTAATGGAGACCATAGGAGGAAGCAGTGGCCTCGAGAAGGAGATGAACTCGATCGAGTGAGGTTACCACTAGTTTTTTTCTGGACTACATTATTTTCTATTGTTTTGATTCATGGATAAGATAATAGTTGATGGATGATGAATGTCGGAAGAAAAATTTTTATGTATAATTTTAAACATTTAACAAGAAACTGAGTAGTATAGCATCCATTATAAATACGTTCAGCTTTGCATAATGTCCACCGATAAATACCCCGCAAGTAATTTTACCCGGTGCATGATGCGTGTAGTTGCGCTATTTAGTGTCATTTTGATTAGTGCGTAATATTAATAAAATAAATTTAAGCACAAGTGGTGCTGAAACTATTTTAGAATCCATGCATCCCTATCTGTTATATTGTGACCCAAATTGCTATTGGGCTTATGGGCCTTATCTATTTCTTGTAGTGTAGTATGTAATAGATAAAAACTTAGTGAAAGAAAATTAGACTGGGAGTTTTTGGCTTACCCAATATTGTATCTCAACTCCCATCTCTCTCCTCTTCCCATCTCAAAACCCTAACACTATCATCTCCCCATATTCAGTGTGGAAAACTCTTGTAAAGATGTAGCAGTTAAAAACATGCTAACTAGACTATTATTTATGAAAGTGTAACTAGACTTGGAGAAAATGATGATTTATTACTCTTTGTGCAGTGTATGCAAAGCTTCGCATAACGTCTACCGATAAATACGTTCAGCTTCGCATAACGTCTACCGATAAATACCCCACAAGTAATTTTACTTGGTGCATGATGCGTGTAGTTGCGCTATTTAGTGTCATGTTTCACTAGTGCGTAATAATAAAAAAATAACTTTAAGCACAAGTGGTGCTAAAACTAATTTAGAATCCATGCATCCCGATCGTCTCCCCATGTTCAGTGTGGAAAACCCTTGTAAAGAAGTAGCAATTAACAACATGCTAACTAGACTATTATTTATGAAAGTGTAACTAGACTTGGAGAAAATGATGATATATTAGACTCTTTGTGCAGTGTATGCAAAGCTATACATCAATTTACCAGATAAAAGTATTAAGGCTAAATGGCAATCAAATACCTTATAGTTTCACTCTATTAGCGCTCATATACCCTCAGTTGTATTTCGTAGCATTGATATACCCTGACTTGATCAAAACTAGCACATTAACACCATATATTTTGCAAATGTGAAATTTTTTATCTGAAAATTTACATATAACATTTATATGCTAATTTTATAATTTTATGGCTATCAAGTTTGTCAAATTCATTGTTAAATCTTTTCAAATTCTATTTTTAAAATAAAATTATGATACATTTAAATTAGAATTTGGTTAGGTTTAATGTGATTAACAAATATTAATTAATGGTGAAAAAGCTCTAAAATTAACATGTGAATATTATATGAGAATTTTTGGCTAAAAAATTTTCACGCTTGCAAAACATGGGATATTAATGTGCCAATTTTAATAAGGGTATATAAATGCCATGTAATCCAATTGAGCTTATATATACATATTAAATGAGTGAAACTATAAGGTATTTAAGTGCTACTTAGCCAATTATAACTTCCATTCTTGTGAGCCCAGTTGCAGTACAAAGTGCAGTAATCCAATCAGATTCAACGCTAGTCAACAAAATTCTTCAGTGTCATATTTTGCACTTGCAAGAGCAGAGCTGGAAACAATGGAAACACTCTCATCTTTTATGCTTCAACGCTCAAATTTTTTGGTTTCAACTCAGTTACTCAAAAGTTATTATACAGGCAACCACTACATGTGTAGTTGAGCCTAACATTTGTATGAATTTGATCGAGGACGTGCGTGCTATGCTTACTTCCTTGTAATCGACTAAAATTTTTCATATCTACGGAAGGCAATAAAAGCTCCTTATCTTGTGGTAAATTTTGCTAGGCCACATCAGCAATCTTTTTCTTTGGTAGATGAGATGTCAGGAGAGCTCCGTGAGATTATATCGCATTACATCGGAGGTGTCGAGTCTTTGGGATAGTTAACAAAAAGATACCAACCAGTTACTGAACGTCTAGTCCTCTTAACGAGACAGTTTCACTACAGTTCACATTAAAAAAAAAAAAAAGCATTGGACAACCTCATTTTCTCAGCAGAATTCCCATCGACCCCTCCAATTTGTCAACGTCTTTATTGTTCCTCTGGAGCTACCTTCATATGTTAATGTAATATTTAGTTTTAATATTGCCATTACTAGCTGTTAGTTATCGATCGAACTATCTCATGAGTTCTGGCTTCGCCTCTCATGGTCAAACATGTTCACGTGTGGGCATTTGGTCCCATGTCTGCCCATTCATAAAACGGATAGCCCATTGTTAAGGTGTTGGGTGCTTTAAAGGCGCTAGAATTCAAATCTTCGGTTCTCAAATGAAAATAGATAAATGCGTGCTTTATGCAAAAGGGAGGGAGTCGAGTGGGTGTTTGAATCATTTACGTTTAGAATTAGGCGTCTTTGGTGTTTGCTATCTGGCATTGTCTAGCTTTCATGCATACTTCTCTGTGACAGAGCAATATAATTTGCTTCGATACGAGCGATTAGCATGCTTTTTTGACTCAGATTCCACTCATTTTCATGAGATCGCGAAATTGTACAAAAACACGGAATCTCAAAGTTGAGGAAAATGAAAATAAAGGATAAATCAAAATTTGAAAGATGCTTCAAGCCATAAATTCGTATCGGTCTACTGATGTGCATTTTACATATGATGAAAAAAGTTCTAAGAAATGATTTTTGATGTATACGTAGGACCGGGTTTAGTTAGGGTATCTACATATTTGAATTCTGTAAAAAAAGATCTTTTTAACTCGATCCTCCTCAGTTTGGTGGTAATTAATGGATAGGTCTCAATTACTCCGATCCTTATCCTTTATTCTAATACTGAGGGCTGAAATGAAATTACATAGGACTCTAAATATTATCTTGAAAATCACTATAGTCCTTAAAACCACTAATGAGAAAACCAGTATTATGATAGTAGAAATCCTACATGGTTCCATCTAAACAATTGGAAGTTGGAATAAATGGTAGAGATTGGGATGCTTAGACACTATCCAATTACTACCTAATTAGAGAGGATTTGAATCCTATGAAGATCGTGATCCTACCTCATATATGCCTTACTATATTTCAAGACATACTTGATCTGCGCAATTTCAGGTTAAGCGGTCTGAATGTTGCTTCCTACCAACATAATTGATTAGGAGCTGTTTAGTTTGTGGATTGCATCTCTAAGAATTTTGATGCATTTAAATTATTTTGTAAACTCCCTACTGGAAATCTTCTTTTGTTTGCGATGTGCTTATGGTCATTGAGGATGACCTTATTTTCCGCTAATCCAAACATTAACATAGTGCCAGCATTAGATCAAATCTCAACATAAATTTCTCTGTCCTTAATTTGTGGAGATATACTAAAAATCTTTTTTTTTAAACTATTAAAAACACAATAGAATGATGTATCACATTAATACCCATTTGAGAGACTGTACTTCAATGAAAGGAACACAACAAAACCCAACCATTGCTGATTAATTAGTTAAGAGAGCCTAGATGCAAAGAGGATTAGGATTGGGTTTTTTTTTTTTTTTTTTTGGGTGTGAAAAAGTAAACTGATTCTGTAGTGAGTAGTGACAGTCATTATCATTACTAATATGCGAAAATTAATACGTATGTATACATAAAAGAATGTTTCAACTTGCAACATGACAAAAACAATTTTAAAAATATATGCCCAAAACCTGCTGTTTCATGACAAAAATGACAGTGGCAGTAATCAGTACAAGATCCATGCACGCTGCCAGCAAAAACAATGGATTTCCCTTGCAAATCTAACCATACTTTAATCACATCCTCTAACCGTATGTTTAATTAGAAACTCGGTTATTGCAGTCTGCAATTATCACCAAACCCACTGCATTCATTGCCTCGACTGCTCTATGGTCAAAGCTAGGGTCACTTCGTCGGTGCACAAACCTTTTCCCAGAAAACCACAACGGCTCTAATCAAAGGGACAGGCACAAAGTCAGGGAAATAATCAGCTCTTTTGTGGAAGCAAGCCATTAAAAAAACTGACCCAAACCCAAACCCGTTAAGTGAATGCAAGTGACGCTCAAAAATTTGAAAGCACATGGGTGAGGTTACCGTTAAGATCCAACGGCTAGGATTAAGTAGCCGTTGTCCTCAAACTTAAAAGGGCCCCCTCTCCAGACAGCATCTCCGATCTTCTCGTTCTCTATTTTTTTTCGTGCAAAAATCTCCCAGTTTTCCTCCCTTTTTAATTACTGATCAGTCAAAGAGATAGAAAGGAGAGAGATTTAGAGTTTCAGAGCGATAGAGAGAGCCCCAATTAATTTTGGGGTTTTCTTGCCGACGATCGCTCCCTCTCCACCGTCGAATCCAGCAAATTTCGAAGGTTACAATCGATACTTTTGATCTGATAAGGGTTTGGATCTGATCTTGGTACTGTTTACTGAATTGGGGATTTTGTTTGGATTTGGGATCGTAGAGGACGATGGAAGGAGCGAATGAGAACCGAGGAGTGGTTAAGCCTGTAAATTTGAGAGGTATTGTTGTTTGTGAAGGGCGATCGATTTCAAGAATTGAACTTTGAATTTTAAAGGGGAATTAAATTAAAAGAATTGGGTTTCTTGTTTCAGAGATGGGGAATAGGAGAGCGCTGAAGGATATAAGGAATTTGGTTGCGGCTCCTCCTTACCCTTGTGCAGTTACTAAGAGGGCTTTGACAGAGTAAAAAAATTTTTTTTTTGGGAATTTTTAGAGAAGTGTTTATAGAAGAATTTGGCTGTTTCACTAAAAAAGCACAATTTTTTTTTACAGCAAGAATGTCATCGGTGACACTTTGAATCAGACCGCTGCGGCGCGCCGACCCATGACAAGGTTAGAGAGAAATCTTCACAATGCATTGATTTTTATTTCTAGCGTAAGTTTATTGATCTGATTGTTTGTTTCCAGGAAATTTGTTGCTTCATTAGCAAACAAATCACAGCATTGTCATCAGGTATTTTCTTTACTCGAAGGATTTAGATAATTTCACTTACTTGGTTTTTAACTGACCAATTTGTCAGATACTAATTAGTTTCTTCAAAGGCCTGGCGTTAGATACTTATTAGTTTGATCCGACACCAAGTTTTATAACACCTATTTGTTTAATTTCCTCAAAGCTTTGGCTTATGATTTTTTAGGTAGCTAGTAATAAACTTGGGGCTATTGGATGTGAGAGGCAAAAGAAATCTACCACCATCGCTTTAGAACCATCTTTGCCCACTGGTTCTGAAAAATTTAATGCAATTGAATTGGATTTTGGTCACTCAGTCAATGACCTGCCGATGATTGAAGGGTCTGAAGAAATGGTTCGGTTTTTTTTCCTTTTGTTCAATAGATTTTTGCATTTAGTTCTATTCAATATTAGGTTGATTGCTAACTGTTTTTTGCTTTGTTTTCAGGAGGACTATGATCTCATGAAAGAAGTTGTGATGGAGGATCTAGTTGTTGAAAGTGCTGTAGATATTGATAGCTGTGACAAGGAAAATCCGTTGGCAGTTGTTGAATATGTCGATGATATATACAAGTACTATAAGAGAGTCGAGGTAAAATTTCCCTATCTTTTAATGCCATTTTTGCTTCTTTGTTGTGCTTCATGCTATAGGTGATTTTGAATTGCTCCCTCTAATGACATTTGTGTAATTTTGTGATGTTTGGAGAAAATGATAGTGCAAGTGGTAATTGATTCATCTAGAGCTTGTAGGTCACTGAGACATCTAAATATTGGGTTTGACTCTTTCTCTTGACGAACTTAATGTACTCAAGCGTAATCCATGGCCGTTCAAATGCTAGCAAATGAAGTAGAAATTTTCTCTTGAATTGGGGTAGTATCTCATAGGATATAAGTTAAAGAAAATTTTCAAATATTAAATTAAAAGTGTCATAAAGTTAACTCCAGTAACCGGAAAGTGGACATGTTTGCAACACTAGAAAATTGTGTTAATCATATTTATGATGCTTCTACTCACCAAGCCAATAATTGTCTGAAACGCATTATTTAAAAAGGCTGTTCTAAGGCAAATGATATAGAAAATTTCTCTCAAATTGTGGTATTATCGTAGAAATAAGTTAAAGAAAATTTTCAAAATGAGTAAGAATGTATCAATAGTCTTAAAGTTATCAACCCATTCAAATTTAGTCCAGTAATTAGAAAGGGGGCATGTTGCGTGCGATGCGAGGCATCAAATTGGGTTAATATTGATAATGCTTCTACTTGCCAAGCCATAATTGTCTTAAACAACACTTTTGGTGCGAACAAAATCAATTGTTTTCGTGCTTCAATTTCTATATTTTAGTAGCTGAGTTTAGTTTACCGTTCAACTCACGCAGGCTGCTGGCTGTGTCAGTCCCGATTACATGTCCAACCAGTTTGACATCAATGAAAAAATGCGAGCTATTCTCATTGACTGGCTGATAGAGGTAAAAATAAAAAAGATACTCCTTATCCTTTCCTAAATGACCGGAAAATTTGTAATTTCATCATAAATTTTTTATTCAGGTTCATTACAAATTCGAGCTTATGGAAGAGACACTATACCTCACTGTCAACATCATTGATCGATTTCTGGCGAGGCAGAGTGTTGTTAGAAAAAAGCTTCAATTAGTTGGAGTGACAGCTATGCTTCTGGCTTGCAAGTATGAGGAAGTATCAGTTCCGGTTGTTGAGGATCTAATCCTAATTTCTGACCGAGCTTACACGAGAGTAGAAGTGCTTGAAATGGTGATAATATTTTTGTTTTCAACTTTAAGTCTTTAACTATGTTTAAGTTTTATGAAAATAATTAATATTTCTAGCTAAATTTGTGCATTGTGTTGTGGGACAGGAGAGATTGATTCTGAACACCCTGCAATTTAACATGTCCATGCCAACTCCCTATGTTTTTATGAGGAGGTTCTTGAAGACAGCTGATTCTGACAAGAAGGTTATTATCATTTGTTGACTAATTTATTAATGCAATTGCTTTCATTGATCAAAATTGAAATATTTCTTTGTTTACTTTTATTTTTCAGTTGGAGCTCCTTTCCTACTTCATCATTGAGCTGGCACTCGTTGAGTACCAAATGCTTAAGTTCCAGCCTTCATTATTGGCTGCTGCTGCCATATACACTGCTCAGTGCAGTCTGAAAGGCTTCAAGTGCTGGACGAAGACTAGCGAGCTATACACTACCTATGCTGAAGATCAGCTTCTGTGAGTTTTAATTCTGTGGTTTATATAGCAAGCTTTTTAATAAAAAATTCTTTGTTGTTTTAATGAATTTATATTGTAGGGAATGTTCGAAAATGATGGTGGATTTTCACCAGAAGGCTGGAATTGGAAAGCTCACTGGCGTGCATAGAAAATACAGTACTTTCAAATTTGGATGCGCAGCAAAATCTGAACCTGCAGTTTTCTTGCTGGATACAAGACTTTAGGGAAGAGAGGCTTTTTGATAATCCGATACCATGGCTAACTTAAAAGGGGTACATATATTCGTGCGCTGCATCAAATGGTGAAAATGGTGCAACATAAATTGCTAAATTTGGGCAACTGAAGTTGCAAATGCTGTATTGGTGTTTATGTGTTGCTCTCTGAGCAGCTTTCTCATAATCTCATACAGTCTGTTTCTTGTTGATGAGGGTTTTCTTGTTTCTAAAGGTGGTTTAACACTTGTGCAAATTAAAGTGACATGGTGTTTATTGTGCCATTGCTATCAGTAAAATAATAAATATTCTTTTAAGGAAAATTGCTTCTATCATTGATGTATTCTATTGATCAGTCTTCAATGGCTATTATATTTTAGGTTTTCTTTTGTATTTCTATTTTCAAAAAATTATTCCATTTCAGCACGTATTCTATTCCAGTTTGAGTTAAAAAGTTCCAATGGATTAAACCCCCTCCTAAAAAGTAAAGGAGAAAATTTACAATTGCAGGCTATGAGCTGTTTACATGAAAGTTGATGACGTCAGAAGTGAATATGATTGGCATTATCGTTTTTTTTCGTTGGGTGTCACGAAGGTAAGATTTCAATACCAAAACTGTCAATATATGTACAGACTCTCTCCACAGACTCATCCCTACCTCGTATTAGACTTCAAAAAAATTAAACTCCAAAAGCTCACCGAAAAAATACATGAAAAAGACAATGATTCCAAAAACTGTCAAAAAACTCTGATCAGGGGAAAAAAACTGGATATACACAAGTAGCTGCAGACCAACTTCTACTACTGCTTTGAGTATGTTGCCATTTAGAGATCTCACTCAACCCGATCTTCAAGAAAATTTGACTTGGTTGATCAATAGCTCAGGTTCAGGATTTTTGTTTCTAAATATGAGCTCATTTCCAGCTTCCCAGATAACCGGGATTATGTTAAACCAAGGAAGATATTCTTGATCTAGCACGTGGAGGTGGAGAAGACTTGCAAATGAATGAGGTTAGTAGAATCAGATGTTTTATGGACTGAAAGCTTTATAAAGTCACCAAGCAAAAGGAGATAAAATAGAGAAATAAATTACTGGCAAAATTTGGCAGTACGTCAGCATAGAACCTGAGCTGTTTTAAAGTTCACAAGCACATGGAGTTAAATAAGATTTAGGACAGATTTATATTTAAAACTGAAGATTTCTAAAAATGGATTTCTCACATTTGGTACACGCATAGGCCAAAGGATCTTCTATGACGAGTTGATTTGCGCAAACTAGCATGTATGTAATTAAGCTGTGACAAAGTGATTAAAACCTGTCAAAAGTCTAGCAACAACTAACATGAATAAAGTCATTGCGAACGCTAAGGACTGCCCAAAGGTTTTAGTTGCAGCGAAGAGTTTTTCTTTATGCGTTTGTAACATCTGGAATTTAGCGCATATTACATATTATGTACTGTCACGTGATATAAAAGAAATGACATCTAAAAAACTGATCTTATGGGGCTAATATAGTTGGAGTGAGCATGCTCGTGGTTAAGGATGCAAGTTTCATGGTTTGCTCCGATGTTTTAGTGTTGTGCTTATTGGTTGCTTAGAATACACTGGGCCTATCTACACTTTGCACGGCTCTTGTTTACCTTGCTAGCTCAACTAGTCTGTTAACTAATTTATATGATTTTGCTACATCTATGTATACCCCGTGACGCATTTTTATCTTCTTTCTAGTGCCAAAGTTGCAACATTTCCTGCGTTGCACGTGTATGATCTATTGCCTTTGCTCAGTTGTGCCTATACGATGTTTCCATATCAGTTTCTATACGCTCATGAATTTTCCTCATTGAAGTTTATTATATTCTCAAATATCTCCATAAATTAACAGAAGAGTTTCTAAATTAAAAGTTACTAGTTAAAAATGTTCGCCAAAACAAGCTCAAATAATGTGACGTCTTCTTACTCGTTGAAGTTTTTATTTTTCTCAAATATCTCCATGTAGAGCAAGGGGAGAGTTTTTGACCTGGAAGTTAAAAGAGTAACAATCCAGTGACATTACTGCCTAACTTTACTGTATATGAGGAGTACTAGTAGTTGTTAATGGAAGTTTAGCATGATTTAATTTTGTTTTTTTAAACCAAATCAAGATTTTCTCCTTATTTGATCACAGCGGGCGACAAAAATGATGAGTCTAGTACCCCAAAACTACTTTTAAAAAAAAGTCATAAAATAACAAAAAGAAACTGCCATCCCACCCAAACAAAAAAAGGCAAAAAGAAACTGCCATTATTACAAAGGGGCGCGTTACTACTTAAGTGCAGGAGATAAGCATGTACAGTGATCTAATGATTTGGACTGCCGAAATTAGGGGGAAAAAAAACTATAGTAACTGCAAGGGGAAACAGAATCTTAATTTGGGCATGGCGTCAATTTAACGCTTAATTAAGAAAGAGTCCGTTGGAGTTTAGGACATAAATACCCCTTAAACCCTTATTTCCCAGATTAGATCGCTCCCTCTAAAAACTTGCCGCCTCAGTAATCTTATTTCCATTGTGATTTCAGGACAATAAATAAGTACCCCTTAAACACTTATTCCCTGCAATGAAACCGCCTTCATAAAGCTCCCCTCTGTTTTAGTCTCTCTCTTCCGCTCTTCTACCCAAAAATCTCTCTCGAAACCCTAACTCAAAAGTTTATGGCCGATCGATCGAGCTTGGAGCCGGCAAAGTTTGGAGGTAAGCTAGACATCAGTTCTCCCAAAAATCTCGCTTTTTCGTTGAATTTGAAAGATTTTAAGATTTTAGTTCTTTCTTTCCCCTCTCTACACAAAATCTTTTCCGAAACCCTAGTGCTAATGGTGGATTTCCATCTTTGTGGGCAGATCGATCGAGAAATTGACGAGATTGGAAGGGGAAAAGCTTGGAAGCTGCAATTTAACGGCCACCTGTGAGGTACATTATACCGCATTACCCTAAAATTTCCCTCTTAACGATTCTCTTTAGTTCGTTCTTTCTTTTCCCCTCTTTCCCCAATGTCTGTTCTGAAACCCTAATCCTAAAGCTAGACGATGTTTCTTTATGGCAGATCGATCAAGAAACGGAGGAGCTTGGAGTGTTAACAGCGAGTTGTTGATAAAAAAAGAGAGGAGCTTGGAAGCGGCAAACTTAATGGCCAGGTACCCTAACCTCGTGCTACCCATTTTTTTCCCTTCAAAATCTGTTGTCTTGTTGTCGTATGCACTTACTATTGTATAATTTGTTTCAATATGTAAATATATTCATTAGAACTTAGTGATTCTGTGTATCTCATAATCCTTTTACTCTTCATAAGGTGTTATAAATGACATCAACTTTATAAATATCACAAGTCTTTGGAGTTTGATATTGAGGTTGCATCAACTGATCTAATCCTGGATAGGCTTTTTGAGATTGTATATTGTCAACCTATATTAGCCCATTTATACTGATACTGTGGGTGTCACAAGTCTATCCCCTTGGAGGCATTTTTAATTTAAGCATATTCTTGACCTGAGATGTATTCCAGTTTGTTTGGACTAACTGATAATGTGCACCAATTGTTACACACTAATTCATGATTTCTTCACTTCTAGGGATTACCTCGTTAGTTTTGCTAACATTGTTTTATTGGCTGGATAATTATCGGACCTCTTAACCTTTTATCCCTAACCGTATAAAGGTTATGTATATTATGTTTTGTAAGCATATACTTTTTAAGTTTGAAAAGTTTTCAATTGTTTAACTTAACATAACTTCCAAAAAAAAAAAATCAAATACCATTTTGGCATTTTCACATGTTGACATTTTTTTTCAAACTGTCCAATTTGTCAAACTTTCAAGCTTTCATAACTTTCCAATTTCTCAATCTTTTTTGAGATTTCATTTTAACTTCCAAACTTTTCAGTTTCTCAAATGTTTTATAGTTTTTATTACTTTACAATTTTTTTCGAATATATTTTTTTCCCTACTTTGAATTAAAGTTGTTGACTTGCTTTGCATTTTACTTAATACTCCGTACTTTGTAATTTATTGTTTTTTAAAGTTTTTAATCTTTCCAATTTCTCAACTTTTTGACAACTTTCCAATTTCTCAAACTTTTGGACGTTTAACTTTAATTTTCAAACTTTCCAATTTCTCAATCTTTTTTGACGTCTCACTTTAATTTTGAATTTTTCAAAATGATCTTTCCAATTTCTCAATCCTTTTTCAAGTTTTCGTGGCTTGCCATTTTCTCAAACCTTTTGGACATTTTCACTTTACTTTTCAAACTTTCTAATTTCTCAATCGTTTTTGGCTTTTCACTTTAATTTTGAATTTTCAAAATAATCTTTCCAATTTCTCAATTCTATTTCAAGTTTCATGGCTTTCAATTATCTTGAACCGTTTTGACATTTTACTTTAACTTTAAAATTTTCGAAGTAAACTTTCCATTGTTTTCAAAATTTTTTCAAATTTCATGACTTTTACAAGTTTTCTTATAATTATATTTGTTTTTAATTTTTGGCATAATTTGACTTGTTTTGCATTTTCCTTAGTTCTCCACACATTCCTATTTATTCAACTTTTTTCGAGGTTAAAATTTCCAATTTATCAAACTTTTGGACAACTTTCCAGTTTCTCGCGCTTTTGAAATTTCACTTTGATTTTCAAACTTTCTAATTTCTCACATGTATACATTTTTCAGACTTTCTATTTTTTTAAGTTTGTAAACTTTTCCAATGTTTCAACCTCTTTTGACATTTCGCTTTAATTTTCAAATCTTCCAATTTCTAAAAAATTTTCAAGTTTTCATATTTTATGAATAAATCGTAATCTTGGAAAGTTTTCAATGATTTAAATAATTAATATAAATTTTGACAAATTTTTCCAATACAATTTTCACATCTAGACATTTGTTTCGAAAATTTTAGTTTCTCAAACTTGTAAGATTTTATAACTTCCTATTTTCCCAAATTTTTTTGAGGTTTGATTTAAAATTTCAAACTTTCTAGTTTCTCAAACTTTTTTCAAGCTTTAAGCTCATCTCCATACTTCCCAATTCCTTAAACTTTTTCAAGTTTTCAAAATTTCCAATTTCTCATAACTTTTGACAACTTTCCATTGTCTCAAACTTTTGGATGTTTCCTTTAATTTTCAAAATTTTTTTAATTTCTCAAACATTTTTAACATTTCACTTTAAGTTTAAAGTTTTTGTAATAATCTTTCCAAAATTTCAATCCTTTTTCAAGTTTTCATGGTTTTCAAATTTCTTAATTCTTTTTGTCATTTTACTTTAATTTAAAAAATTTTGAAATAAACTTTCCATTTTTTCAATCTTTTTCAATTTTTCATGACTTTAAAGTTTTTTCAAAAATATTGTTTCCAATGCTGATATGACTTGACAAGGTGTGCATTTTGCTTAGTTCTCATAATATCCCAATTTATTAAACTTTTTTCAAGTTTCCAAACTTTTTAATTTCTCAGACATTTTGACCACTTTTAATTTCTCAGACATTTTTAATTGTCTAACATGTGTACATTTTTTCCAACTTTCTTTTTTTTCAAACTTTTCAAAACTTTCTAGTTTCTCAACCTCTTGACATTCCACTTAATTCTCAAATTTTCCACTTTATTGAATTTTCACGCTTTCAAATTTTGTAGATATAGAAAAGTCTTAATTATGAAAAGGTTCCAATAGTTAAAATAATTAATATAATTTTTCACAAAAATATCTTGATCTTTTTTGACACTTTAATTTTAAAATTTTTCTAAATAAGCTTTCCAATTTCTCAGTCTTTTTTCAAGTTTTCATGGATTTCCGATTTCTCATTCCATTTGACATCTTATAATTTTAAAATTTTAAAATAAACTTTCTACTTTCGCAAACGTTTTTCAACTTTTCATGACATTACAAGTTTTTTAAAATATGTTTTCTTAACTTTGACATGACTTGTTTTGTAATTTTGCTTAGTTTGTCAGACTTTTCAAAATTTTTTTGATATTTCACATTAATTTTCAAACTTTGCAATTTGACAAACTTTACATGCTTTCTTCAAGTTTTCAAACTCTTCAATTTCACAATGTTTTGGAACATTTCAATTTATTATTATAACGTTTAATTTTGAAGTTTTCAAAATTTTAAATTATAGATAACTTCCACAAAATTTTTAAATGCCATTTTCACATGTTTACGTTTTTTTTCAAACTTTCCAAATTCTCAAACTTTCAAGTTTTACATCATTCCAATTTCTCTTTTTTGAGATCAATTTTAATTTTCAAAACTTTTCAATTTCTCCAACTTTTTTCAAGTTTCCTGAATTTACAAGTTCAAATGTCCTTTTTTTCACTTTGACATAAGTTGTTGACATGTGTTGCATTTCACTTAGTTGTACATACTTCAAGTTTCGGACTTTCCAATTTCTCATATTTTTTGACAAACTTCCATCATGTTAAACTTTGGACTTTCACTTTAATTTTCAAACTTGCCATTTTTACACAAAAAAAAAAAAATTCAAGTTTTTGTTACTTTACAAGTTTTCAAATATCTTTTTTTAACTTTAACTTGACTTGTTTTGCATTTTGCTTAGTTCTTCAATCATCCCAATTTATTGAAAACTTTGTTCCAATTTTTGAGCTTTTTGACAACTTTCTGACTTCTCAAGTTTTTCAAATAAGTTAACTTGTTTTGTGTTTCGATTAGGTCTTCAAACTTTCCAATTTATTAATTTTTTTTTCAAGTTTTTAAATCTTCCAGTCTCAAATGTTTTGACAGCTCCCCAATTTCTCAAAATTTTGGACATTTCCTATTAATTTTCATGTTTTCTAATTTTGCAAACTTTTCTTTAATTTTAAGGCATAAATTGACTTGTTTTGCATTTCGCTTATTTTTGCAAACTTTTTAAAATTTTAAGACATTTCACTTTAGTTTGAAAACTTTCCATTTTCTCAAACTTTTTTTTGAAAATTTCAAGCTTTTTAAATATTTTACTTATAATATTAAAATTTTTGTTTTTTTTGAATTTCTCAAACTTTTTTCAGGTTCGAAACATTCAATTAATTTCTCAAGTTTGTAAACTTTTGTATGCATTGAAAACCGCTTATCAGTCCCTGAACTAGACTCGTGAAGGTGGGTTCGCGACTGACGAACCATCGACCGACGCGATCAAGGAACAGATGATGCTATAACGCCACAAAACGCATGAAGCGGGTCGACAAACATCTGAACTAAGTCGACGAGGCGTACGCGTCAACGGAACGACGTATCGCGGAATAAATCCGACGGCCACGTTCCAAAATAGCGGGAAATCAGCTAGGCGAGTCGATTAGACTCGAACGTCAATGTGACCGCAAGCGACGACAAATCAACGGATCAACCGACCCAATTCCGGACTCGACGAACTAATCAAAAATACCAGAATACAACTCTGAGCAAACAAAACGTCGGGGAAAAAGACCAAACAGCGCAAAAAACGGCAAAACGACAAAAAAATCGTCGAAAAGTGGAAGAGGACTTCGGCCATGGCCAAAGTGCTCGGCCGTTTTGGCCGAGCACGCACTTCAACACCCCCCTGACACTATAAATACAGGGGGGTCGTCAGAGCTGGGGGTTAGATTTTTGGGTGAAAATTTTGGATCTACGCGGGAGCGCTGCTAAAGTCAAGAACTGCCGTCAGCGCCTACAGTTCGGATCTACGCCGTTCAACTCCAACACCCGCAGATCTAATGTCAGGTTTGCAAATCTAAACTCGCCCTCTAGTCTAAGCTGTGTCTTAGACTCAGGGTACCCTCTAGTCTAGGACATCCTAGACTCAGGGATAGCTCGTGATTTCTCCTTGTAGATCTCACCAGCTTCGGCAATCCTTCCCTTC
>JBAKGM010000200.1:14790786-14811642 GCA_037177215.1 Asparagus racemosus | reverse complement strand
ATACCCCTCCCACACAAAGTTACTTCTGTTCCCCTTACTAAACTCCCAAACAACATTTTATCTTTTCACTTTCATTCATTACCTTTCAGTTCCGTTACTTAACTTTCCGTTCCTTCACTTGGTGAACTCCCACACAGAGTGTTAGTTACCGTGGGAGCGGGGCTGGAGGAAAAGTAATAATTATTGTATTAGATTTCTCGGTCAGTATTGATATAATCACGAAAGGAGATACGAGCTTTAATCCTCTCTCGGTGTTATTGTTGGCAATTGTAATAATTACTGTGACACTGGATCAATCAGAATTTGGGAGCGCAGGTTATCACATGCTCTTCGATAAGGGAACAATGTTGCAGATAGCTTTCCTAACATTGGTGTCTGTGTCACTGATTCCATGCTGTTCAAATTTTCACTGAGATTTTAATTCATATTAGTAGCCAAATTCTAAAAAAAAGCGCAAAAACGAAACAAAACAAAGGAGAAATCCTTGTAGTGGCCAAATCCCGACTCACTGACTTGTCACAGAAAAGTTTGTAAAGCAAAACTGTTTTATCATTTTGAATGTTTCTTTCTTAAAAAAAATGTTTTTTTTAATCTTCTAGATTTTCAACAATTTATTAAGCCTCACAACATTGCACATTTTAGACTGATTAATAATATCGTCCCAATTTTGACGTCCGTAGGTAAAATTAGTGTATATTTTGCCGGTTAAATTGTGATTTTCACTTTCAGGAGGTTCTTCCTAAAAAAAATCTTAAAGTTGGTCATTTACACATCTTACTTAACTAGTAGTTTTAAAACCCATTTAGAAAAGGGCTTCATGATCCGTGTACCGTGCAACAGGTTTAGAGAACGACTCGTCAACGGGAATGTGGTGGGAATAATAGAAGAAGGAAATGCCACCAAATTACGAGCTGGCCCGTCAATGGGAACGTGGAAAAAGAAAAGTCCGAAGAAGGAAAAAGCCAAGGAAATTTTATGGGCCTCTTTGTATTACATTTGTGCTTGTATAAAAGTCTAAGACGCTGGGTCAATGGAGAATGAGCAGACTCTTTAAAAATCCAAGGAATTCGGCTGTGCTGTCTTAATCGTTGAATGTTGAAGCAGCAAAATAAATATTTTTAAGACCTCTAGAATCACAAGGGGGAAAAAAATTACAAAATCCATAGAAAGACACTCTTAAAAAAAAGTACTACTATGGTAGGAGGAGAAAGCCTCTAACTAGACGGAAAACTCTCATAAAGAGAGAACTCTTCAAGCAAGTTTCTCAATATGTACTAGTAATTTGCATTAATGAACAGAAGTTAAAGACAACAAAGGGTAATGATGCATTGCGAGGAGTGGGGGAGCCGAACCAAATTCTGGGCAAATGCCCTCGCTTTTTTTTTTTTTTTTTGCCGAATAGACTCATCATATGTACTATAGTTATTCTTGGGATCAAGTCTTGGTATTGCCTGTAATTGATAATTTAGACACGTGACTATTCAAGTTAATTTACAATTTAATTTCACTATAGGGCACTTATAGATTTACATTCTATTTTTTTAGGCTTAAAGACCAATTTGGTCTCTGTACTTGGGGTTCATTCTCAAAGTGGTCCTTGTACTTTATTTTTTATCAACTTAGTCTATGTACCCCATCTCAAGTTATAAAGTTCTTTTTAACATCTCGCTAAAACTTTCATTAAATAAATATTGATAAGATGACTCTACCCTTTCTCAAATATTCTATTATGACAATATTAATTTAAAATCGGTTTTTATTTTCTCAAAAGAACAATAAAGAAGAAAATTACGGCTCCTCAAAAAAGTTCTACTCCTCAAACACATTCTCAAGAAGCCAATTACAACTTTTCCTTTCTTCATGAAGCCAATAATTTAAAAAATCTTTTAAAAAAATGTTTCTTGCTGTTAAATGAGGGAAACCTTGCAAGATGAGAGAAACAAAGGAACCCTAAATTGATCATAATAAAATTAAAAGCAGATGAAACAAGCAAACAATCAAAGGTAAACGTGAATTGTGACAAGTATTTTCACCCAAAAACTATTCCTTTGCTTTATAGTCTTTTTATCTATATTAGGGTTTATCATATTCTTTAAGTTTTGATTTTTTGTGGGCTTTTTGTTTTTGGTTTTTTTTTGTTAGGATTTATCATATTCATCCAAAATTGATTATTATTTTGTTACTTATATGGGCTGTTATGTCTTGTTATGTTGCATGTGTATCACTATGATATCATTTTTTTATAATGAAGGTAAGAGTTCTAATCCATGCAGATGCATTTGGACACATAATTACGGATGAAAATACAACAATTGTTAGTGAAATCAGATATATATTGTGAGAAATCTATGTACATTTATTCTTGTGAGAAATCCATTTTCAGCGTTTTATTGTAAAGGAAGAAAAAATAAATAAATATTTTAGAAGAAATAATATTTTCTTATATTTCTTTACAGTTACATTCGTTATTAAGGGTAATACGGTCATAAATGAAAATTTTAACACCCATTCTTCAACGGATGTTAAAAAAAAGACTAACTTTATAACTGAGATGGGTACAATGACTAGGTTGAGAAAAAAGAAAGTACAAGAACCGCTTTGAAAATGAAGCCTCTGTACAGGGACCAAATTGGTCTTTAAGCCTTTTTATTATCATGATACATATTTCATATAGAGTGCCGTGTTTAATAGTAAAGCCAGATACCTATTAAACTTAACTCTACTCATAATCTCTCATCTACCTCCTCCACTCACTTCATTCATCATCACATGTCACGAGAAAAAACGTAAAAGAGGAGAGTGAGGTTGTTTTTCGCTTTATGCTTTTTTGAACAAATAAGAAATCCTTCCGGAAACAGAAATAAGAAGAGGCGTCCTCATGTAACTTGCTGATGCATGACAATGTTCACTGTACCTACACTTGAGCCTAGAATTATGTTGCCAGTCAAGATTGTGTATGAAAAAGGAAGCTCAAGGTGGGGTTAGGGGATGAAAATAAGGAAACCCCTTATTGATCTCTCTCTTTCAGTCCTTATCAATCTAGACCTAAACCTCAAACTAAGATCAACATCCAATATCCTCTCTCGGGAACTCATAAATATCTCATATCCAACAAGGCAGCTTAAGGAAAGAAAAAGCCTACATAAATTCATCCAAGTCAAAAGTAATATCGATTCATATGTCAAAAGATATTCCAAACCATCAGAATTTCAATTCTCCAGCTTTCCTACCACTGTAGAGCTCCTCCTTTATCTTCTCTATGATTAGCATAAGGTGAAAGCCTCACCCAAATTCTATATGAATAATGGAAAAACTCCATGAAAGGAAGATTAATGACTCGTATAAATTACTTAATGGGAAATGTCTCGAAGAAATCCTACGAGTAACTAATAATCCTGTTATAGAAAAGAAAGTAGCTATCATTCCTTTTTCTGACGAATCCCGCAACCCTATAATTTCGTGGACTAATAGGGTCATCAAATGAATCGCTTCGGGTGATATTGTTTGAAAACTGTAAGCTGGTGATGCTGAATATTGCCAATTGAATAGTTTACTTTTTAACTAATAATAATTAAGGGGTGCAACAAAAATTATAAGCTTCAAGTCTATATTCTCTTCCTAGGGGCTACTTCTATTTGTGTCTCTAGACTTCATTTTTAAGAACACAGATCTGAGTACCTCAAAGCTATGAGCTAAATTGGTACAGCTATTCTCCAAGTCTTGATTCTAGATGTGTTCTGCAGGAGGGAGCTCAGCAGGCTTTGCATGAGTACCGAGCAGTTTCTCCATGTCAAACCTCACTTCAATGTTGCGGATACTATATCCGACCATCATCAGCCAATATAGCAACTTTGAAAGTTCTGGAGCACTTGTTTATGTTGCTTCTTTCTGTAAATTAGAATGGAGCCCTATCAGTAATTTCATTGCATGTAACAGTAAAGAAAAGGATATTTATGAGAGCTTGATCTATTAGTGTACTTTCAAATCATTTGCTCATAAAGAAAATAAAAATAGGAAAAAAGAAAAAAGCAACAAAAACAATCATCTCTCACTCCTAACCACAACAAAGAAGTTAATATACTTAAAACTCTCAGTTAAGAAAAGGGAGCTTTTGAGTTATTAACTATGGAGTGATAAATAAAGTAGGCTTCAACATTGGACATAAATCTCGTGAAACCATGAGAGGCTGGATATTTTTTTAACAGGTTTATGAATCCAACATATCAATCAACTTGCAAAAGATGCACATGTTTTGTTAGCGACTATTTCAAAGGCTTAGAAGCAAAAATGATGCTTGAATTATGCGATCCATATTGTGAACACAATTATTATGAATTGTCAATACACCATTATGATATTTCCATTTCTTGATATAAACAATTGTATTTCTCAAGTGATTGCACTTTTATCCTATTTCATCATGACAACCATCAAGTCTGCCCATAAAAATGGGGTCAGCAGCTTCAGCCTTAGATCAAGCATCCAATGTTGCTGTTCAGATATTTCAAGCATTGCGGTTGGGTGGCGGGTGGTGGGGGTGGGTGCATCATGTGGAACATGAAATAAGTTTCGGGCATAAGGTACAAACCTTCATTTGGGTAGGATCTGATACTGCTAAAAGACGCTTGATAAAAGCATTCATTGCAAAAGCAACATCTTCCCCTGCTGTATTTGTAAGCTCCTGAATACAGAAAGAAAATAAATTAAAATTTAAAATACTTTTATAGGGATTAGTGTTCAAAGAAAAGTCAATATGCCCCTTCTATAACAAGATAATGATGCCATTTTGACGTACACATGATGAGATTTTAACATATCTAAACAAATGTAAACCTGTACAATGCATCATATTGCATTAGTTCAGGTATTATATTGCTATTTCAAATGTCTTTGTTCGATTTAACTTCTTGTTTATAATGGGATCAAATCATTATGATTTTAGTTTGATTACTTTCTATTTAAATTGAAATATAACCTAGTCTCTACGGTTTAAATGTAAACGTACAGACAGACGCAACCACAAGCATGATCACAAAAACACAAGTTATGCTTGTCAAGTACATGTATTATCTATGCTACCTAATAAAAAACTTAGTAAGGATAGATAGAAGTGGCGGAATGGGGAAAAATTCCTCCAATCGTAGTGGCTTTTTGTTTGTTATTTAACTTTACAACCAAACAATAAATAAGAACGTGAATATAACAGATAGTAAAAAACAACAAATTCATGAATCTAAAACACTAGAATACTTCTATTAATACTAAATTTTGAATTATAAAAATTAAATAATAATTATAATTGATGAGGTCGATTGTGGAAGAGGTGCATAAAAGTGACATGAGCAACTTTTTGCATCCAGATTAATGATAATTGAAATGGTATATAAAAGGGTAATAAAGATAATTAGATACAAAACTATAATAGCAAAAAGAATTCAACTTGCTACTTAAATAAATAAAAAATGTTGCATGTCAATATTTAAATCAATAAATAAGCCCAAAAAAAAAATACAAAAATAACATTGTGCTAAAGTTGATCTATATCCATTGCTTTAATAAAATGATTTGTTTTTTAAATGGTTTGTGCTAATTTTCTTCAAAATGCATGGTTACAATTTATATCTTTAGTCACATGCATTTTGCACGTGCAATTTAGCTAGTACTTCCTTAAGAATTTGTTTCGTCCACATGCATGTCTCTCATATCCATGTCCTACATCTATGTCCATGCTTTATGCAAACCATGTACTTTAAAAATTAATGAAAAGATATTAATATGATATGGTACCTTCAAATTTTGGGGTTCAAGATATTTCAGGTAGTCCAAAAGTTCATTCTTACCATTTGCTGACCTTCTTGCCACTTGAAGGTTCAGTTCCTCAATTTCCGCTACAAGATATTCTATATATTTCCCTGCATCCATTTGTTCAGGCCCATAATCCTTATTCCATCTAATAACTTCTCCTGTCACTTTCTTTTGCGTACTAAGTGCATAATCCTGCTCATCCCACATGACAACAAGTATAATACAATTACTGCATTAAGATAAAACATACAATACACGTGTTATGTGACATAGAGGCATGCGGTAAAATGGTGTCAAGATCGCATATAACTCTCTTAATTATTCCCCATCTCTGACTCTTCGCTGAACCTGAGTTATTGGATTTCAATTAGATATTTTCACTTAAACTCCAGTAATTTTGGTAAGTTCAAGAGTCAAAATATTATCTGAAGCTTTTTTATGGAGAACTTGATCTTCATTTGCATTGTGACCTTTCTTTTTGAGTTGATAGTATATTTAACCCAACTATCATAATACCATTGTTTATACTACGATTATTATAAATTATTATCATTTCTTTATAAGTAAATCCTTGACTAAGAATGTAAGCAAGAAAACTTGGGTTACTACTTTCTGTCCCCTTTAAATAAGTAGAGCATGCAAGAACCTTGGGATTAGAATCCACTTGGCTTATAATCCACAAATGGATTATAAGCCAAGTGAATAATAAGAGTGTTAGGTAAGTTTAGTGGATTATAAAACATTTCTGTTTGACAAGTGGGTTACTTATAAGCCATCTTTGTTGTCAAAATGACCAAAATGCATTTAATGCAGTTGGTGGGAGATAAATCGGGCTTGAAATTTTTTGAAATAATGAGGGGTATATTGGTCTTTTACTTGGTCAACCTTGTAGCTTATAAGCCACCAAAAAATAAGCTAGTATACCTAGCTTATCTTTTGATGTCTTATAAGCCAAAATAAGCTATTTGCCAAACATGTCAAAGTGGTTTATAAGCCACAAAAGTGGCTTACAAGCCACTTTGACCAATTACGAAACATGCTCGTACCCTTCCAAAGTTATCATTCCTGGATCATTGAAAAAGTGGATACTTGTAAGCATTTCTTCCTTGTTCTTTCCAAGTAGCTTCTCCACCAGAATGGTTTACCAAAAGATCTTTATTACAGCATTAGCTTATATTTGTAATATGTGTGCCTTCAGGTCTAGAATTTGAACAGAATACTTCACATATGAAAGATCATGTCTCAGCTGGAGGGTTTGTATTTTAACACATGAAATTAATCATGCACATATTTCCTTAACATGGATATATGAAACATGCTATGCACATTGGATAACTCAACAGGTTCGACAACTTCTTGTCACTGCACTGACTCTAGTCTATCTAGAATTTCAAATGGCACAAGATGTCTTAGGCTAAAGGGAACATTTGAGGATTGACATGCAGACCTTTTATAGAGCGGATTTTATAAAGAGTTAAAGCGATGAGGACAAGAGACAATTTCTTTATTCTTATCACTTCGGTTTTTTAACCTCTTCTCTTTTAATTAGAGAAAAGAGAATTATTCATCATTTACAGCCCTATGACATCTCACATGTGAATTCACAAAATTTCTCACTCGCATTCATCACTAGTTATAGGCTTCCATCTATAATTAGATTAACTAAGGTGTATTAGAGAGTAACTGTTGAGATCTACAGAGAAGTCTTTTCCCTCAACCGCTATGATGTAATCTCTGGAGAGGAGATTAGCCAATAGGCAAGGGTAAAGTTTATGATGTTTCAAGTTTGAGAGATCGGATGGTGGAAATGCTGAAGGCAGAGAAGTGCTTTGGGATACTGAAAATACGCACCCTGCCGAACCACTATAAAGTCATCATGTCTTGTCTCGTTTCTGTGTTTAATCTATAACTCAAATTAGGTCAAGTACTATATTGCTTAACGATACAATTCATACATATTATGTATCTGAAATAAAAATTTCTGTATCCTTGTATGGGATTATTAATTTTCTTTAATCTCAGATATCGTTTCTCTATTAATACATTCTTGCACCTGCTATTGAAATATTTATTTTGTATTGGTATGTTAAATGCTGATCAATCTATTCAAAGGCACACTTACTATATCAAAAAATGCAATTGGAAGCTGCAATTTAAAGCTAAGTAAAATATAACTAGATGTCATTCAATGAAAAAACTGACAAAACAACAAAAGAGAAGGGTGAATACCTTTTTGTCATGTACATCAGGAAGAGCAACCTGCTCAAGACTTTGTTGTAGTTCCAGACGGTATTGTGCATTCTCAGACATGTAACCAGTCATCATAACACTGTACATTAGCTGTGCCAAATTTTCAGCAACCTGCAAAAGAAAAAAGACGAGTACAATCATGTTATAGCTATTGCTCAATTTCTAGTAAAAATAAGGTACATTGCAGATTAATATTGATATAGACAAGTTAGCATAGCCTATTGTCTAGAAACTAAAGCAAGGCAAAGGCATTACCTATTAATCAAAGCTCTTTAAATGGAAGAAGAGCAAGATGACTGCAGTATATGAAAGCTAAAGTCACAGTAAGAAAGAAGATAAAAGTCAAGTACTTGCTTTAGATATTGCATATAACATATCAATTTATTTTGAAATTAAAAGAGTGAAACCCGATCATCCTCTTTATTTGTAGTATTAAAATGCTAAGCTTCTAAATCTTACTGTTCTATTTTCGGTTACTCCTTTTTATATTGTTCTATCCTAATTCCAATCCTGTCATAATTCACAACTGAAGATGTAACCTTATCATATTGCCATCTATCCTCATCTTTACAAGTTTGAGCTAAGATATAGGCTCTCGCTCTCCCTTTTATCTTCACTACTTTCTTAACATTTTAATACTAGAAATAAAGAGGATTTGACTAGAATTTAGCAAACATAAAAGAATATTTAACAGTGTTGAAGTACGTTAGATAATAATAGATTTTAGGGTAGTAGTAACAGTTGTTTTGTAGCATTATAATGTAAGGGATGACTTACCAATGTAACAGTTATTGCAAAAAATTGTTGGGGGGGGGGGGGGGGGGGGGGGGTGATCCAATCATATTTGTCACAGTTTGTCGCATTGCTTCAACAACCTACACACATTAAGAAAGATGGGGAAGAAATTCAAGCAAAAGCGAAAAATACTTTACCCATATTCTGTTGTTAATATAGTTACTGTCACCAAATGCAAAGAGAAAACTTTCCATGCAATGGAAAATAAATGCATCAAGCAATAATATTTACCTGCTGAGGTGCCCTCTTAATAAATAACTCCATAAATTCTGGTTGAACATTTTTGACATATTCAAGAAGAATTTCTCTCCTGCTCTTTGGCTGAAGGTTAGGAATAAAAAATAAGCAAGCATCAAATAGATTGTGTAAGGCATCTATACATATATCCTCAAGAAAAATAAAAATCTTCAAAATGACGATACTAAATTTAACAAAATAACAAATACATATAGCAACAAGCGCAATTCATCAGGCAAGAACCCAAACAGATTAGTCAGAACAGTTCATGAAAATTGTGTATAAAAATATCCTGAACTTTGAATGCATAGTCATGGAAATTGTCTCCAATTAGATTTTATCTACATTATAATAAAAAAGATTTATCTAGTTAGTTTCACAAGTACATGAATTGTATACCACCATCATGATGTATTGTCAATTTATGCTGCAGATGTATTACATAGAAACAACAATGGCAACAGTCATGGATTAACTATTAATTCTGGCCCTAATCACTGACTTATTCTCTTTCTATTTCTCTTCTTTTTGTTTATCCTAATTTGTCCTTTACAGCAGTTAGTGCTGTCAAAATGACACTCTGAAACACAATTCTTGTTATTCCATCGAACTTCTTATTCAACAAAGGAACTAAAATTCTCTCAAATGTTAGAAACAAGTTAAGCTTCCTCCCTTGCTCCTCACATGATACATGAATACGCATTCTCAGCATATCTATTTCTAAAAATATCTACTTCATCTGGCATCATTTGTGTAAAAAAATTTATCTATTTCATTATATTGCATTTCCGTGAAAAAAATCTATGTATCATTATAATTACTTTTGTCCCATTATTATTTTTTGATATATCACTTTTATCACATTGGCATGCTACCACAGATATCATGTGTTTCTACGCTCAATACAGACCTTCTTTACTCTCATCGTGAAAACATTGTGAACTAATATCACATTTCCAAACGTTATGCTAGCATGCTCCAAATTGCAGCGACAACAGCAACAAGGAATCTTGAAAGTCACACTCCTGTCTTCTATAAAGTCAAATCCTATTAGTGCAAATTCTTCTTTTTTTTATCATGCAGTAGCTTCTTCTGTTGGATGTGTTACCCGGGTTTTGACAATTTTAACACGTAAGACTGTCTCTGATTAATGATGAGAAGCAAAAAATTAGCCTTTGTGTTCTTCTCATTTACCTCACAAAGTGAGAGACAAAATTCTGCTACGTCCAATTCTCTTCCCGACTCATGTTTCACCAGGTAATATCCCCGAAAAATCAAATCTTTTATACAAAAGAAAAGGTGCTGGTTACTCTAGCTACCTACATTCATTGATCACTATAAGCATGGCCAGTAATCAAACTGAGTCACACTTTCAAAGCTGAAAAATTTCCACTTAACACAAAAATCCACTCAGAGGCATTAGTTCAAACACATGAAGCCACTTGCAGAAAACACAACCGATCATTCTAAAACAAAAGAGGGCAAAATGGGTGTTTACCAGAGTGCCACTGGAGGGCCTTGGAATCACCGGCGGAGGCGAAGCTATCGGATCCAGAAGTCCCAGATGCCTTAACCTTCAATCGGCATCTGCTGTTTCTCCGCAAGCGGAAAGAAACGAGAGAAGGAAAGCAAGAGGAGAATTGGGAAGGCGAAGGGCTAGAGCGAAGGCAGTAAGTTGGTGGTGGAGCTAAAAGAGAAGACATGAGAGAGAGAACGGGAGGAGTGAGAATTTGGTAACGTTTTGCAACTTTATTTTCTCTGGCAGCTGAATGAGTTTTCTGCGGCCGCCGCCCAGCACCCCCCCCACACACACACGCACAAACCCGGTCTGCTGGGGCGAGGAGGTAAGAAGGGGGAGGCGATGTTCCGTGGACGCGCTACTTGTTTACGTGATTGGACTGCTGTGAAGGAAGTGGTAGGCGAGAGGGTGGCAAACGGGTCGACCCGATCAGACCCATATAAATTTTGTGCTGACCTTATAATATTGATCTGACCCAACCCATCATATAATCGGGTCAACCCATTTATTAAACGGGTTACTCACCGGCTCAAGTGACCTATTTAATTATTTTATAATTGTCATATACTTAACATAGAGTATATGGTCAAAGTTTTTATGATCCTATTTATCATTCATAGATTTTGTTATTGTTTAGGCCACGTTTGTTTTTTGTCCCCGGACTAGAGGGTATATTCCCCTGACTATAATATTGGAACTGTATTATCCTGGGACTATTTTAGTCCAATCTAATATTTGTTTTGGCACGGATTAACATTCGGACTAACTTAAAATAGTATATATTGGTGTTTGTTTTTTAAGGGGATTATGACCGTTCGGACTATAACATAACTAGAATGACATTTTTACCCTCAAATCAACTAATATCGTATAATGTGTCTGTTTGGGAAAAAAATTTAGGCGTAACCTTATCTAGAAAGTCAACATACACTTTAATAATTTAACACGAAACAAAATGTTACAATATATATTTCCTTACTAGCTAGTATTTAGCACGAAACAAAAAAAAAAAGATATTGTCCAGTAGATTATTGTTACTAGCATTGTTGACCATATCATATATTACTTAAAAATAATTTCTAGCACTTCTGAACTTGGATGGGGAAAGGGGAAGACATATTTTTTTAGAAAAGAGTGGGAAGATATATTATAGATTGATCTCAGATGAAAACAATAAAAAAAAAAGGAAAGAATCATAGACCTCTATGGTAGAAAGACCTTTTTTTATCAAGCTAAATAGTGGTTAGGAAAGTGGTGAGAAAAAAAGAGAAATTGACAAAGACAAGTGTCTGAATCTTGCGAGCACACAAAATTGATGCAAACATTCTTGAATCTGTATTTTTATAAATCATAAGAACAAATATCAAAGAAACCTAGACAAAAATAGGAAACTCATGATGACGTAAAACTAAAATATGCAATTAAATACGAAATTATGAAAGGAAGTATCAAATAATACTCGAGCATACAAAACATCCTCTACTAAATAAAAGACATAAGAATAATACTAAATCACATACCTGTTACGCAACTAATGTCCAATTACTAAATGAAAAAGTATGAAATTCAAATTTCCCTCAAAAACATCATCCTCACATTTTCCTCCTTGTCTTTATCAAGAAAACTAAAGAAGAGGTCTACAAGGGGCAGGAGTGTTGACTATTTGCTTTGCAGCATTGACCTTTTGTTGAGGCGTGAACGTCGAGAACATCATGATGATGCCAAAAACTTTCCGATGCATCTCAAACAAGTTTTGATCATACCCTATCCATTGGGTCACCGCTCCTAGATGTTGACTAGTGTTATTTATCAAACAGCCGATGCTCTTGTTCAAGTCGCCCATGCTACTAATAAATGCATCATTTGATTTTGACCTCTTCCTCGAAGTAGGAGTTTTATTATCAGAAGCTTAGGCTGATGATGAGCCAATAGTACGAGTTTTATTATCGAAGTAGGAGTTAATGGTTCATAATGGTAGAATGAATAAATTAAAATAAATGTTTTGATGTAGAAGAGTGTTTATTAAATTATTTTTGGGAGAACCTGTGATATTGAACTTTTAAAAATTATATGTTATCAAATAAAAAAGTTAAAAAATAGCTAGCAGTAAGTGACGCTCAACCCAATCTATATAGTATGTAAGGAACCACACGTATACACATTCACACATCTTCATGTCACAGTTATGCAAAATTACATGTCACCGAGAGCCAGGTTTTAACGTCTAAAGAATAACACACAATTGTGGGGGTCCTGGGGGGCAGCCCCCAAGCGGTTGTTCCACTAATCGGTCAGCGGGTAGGGGTCCAGGGAGCAGCGCCCCCTAGTGGGAGTTTCCAGGGGTAGCGCCTCTGGAGAAAAAAATTAATTTTAGATATAGTATGCTAGTTTCACATATTTGTATGAATATTCTTCTTTCACTATGTGCTGTTATCTCATATACGTCATAATAAAAAATTATTTGAACTTTCGGGTTTTTATATGCATATTATTAAAAAATATGATAAAAAATTAAAATAACACGTATAATTCATAATTTATTTGATAAATGTTATTGATCTTCATTTGATGAACAATATATGTGGTTTTTTTATATATGATCTAAACCCCTCTTGAAATAATAATTAATGATACATCAACAAATCAACAAAAAGTCAACCATAATGAAATAAAAAATATCTATATAAACCCTAGATCTAGAAACTATACAAGTAAAAGAGATTTTCATACCACAATTGAAGGGAAGATGTAAAGACAGCAAAAGCAGGTTGAATCTCCACCAGATGAGAGCAACAAAGGTGAAATTGGATGTGAGGAGAGTGCCGATTTTCTCTTTTTATTTTTCTTTTTTTTTTGTTGATATAAATATATACGCCCTAGGAAAATAACCGCGAACAAAACTATTTCTCAGGGAAAAACTGACGACGGAAAAAAATCGGCGGAAAGAGAAAAGCGGAGATAGCGGGCTATTTTGTGAAAAATTTTCTAATCCCCCTATATAATTAATACCTGGACTATGAAAGTTGGGCGTGGGGGTGGGGGTGTAGTTTAGTCCCCTTCTTAGGCATTAAGTAGTCCCTCCTTAAAAATAGTCCTGGCCGACTTAAAAACAAACAAGAAATAAAGAGATAGGTTCGGACTATTTTAAAATAATACCCTCACTATTTAAAAAAGCAAACAAGCCCTTAGGTTTCACTGCTAGGGCTAGCGACAATAAAAGAACGTTCCTTGCATTTGTTTGAGGCGTTGGAAATGAGTTTTGCAATCAAGATGGCTACGACTTGAAGAGATGTGGCAAAAACTGAAGTTAACTGATGAAGAAGAGGGTGGGCTGAATGTTGATAATATCCCAATGGATCCTATGATTGGTGAATTTTGATTGGTTGGAAAGTTACTTGCAAATAGGCCTTACGACAGAGATGCATTTACAAATACAATGAGAAAGTCTTGGAGATTGAAGCATGAAGCCTCTTTCACATACATAGGCCGAGAACTTTTCTTGATCTGTTTTTTCTGTGAAGAGGACTAGGACAAGGTGATTCTCAAGGGACCATGGAATTTTGATGAAGCCTTGTTGTTGGTCAGAGAAATACGGGAAGATGAGAAACCTTCAATTGTCAATCCGGACAAGGCTTCGTTTTGGGTTCAAATATATGATCTTCCATTGGCAGCGATGAGATAGGAGGTTGTGCAAAAAATTGGGAGTGTGATTGGTAATGTGGATGCCAATATGGTTATTGTATTGGGCAGGTCTTTGAGTTAGAGTTTGTCTCAACATCAAGAAGCCTCTCAAGAGGGGAACAATGGTTGGGATAGGTGGAGGACAAAGAACACGGGTTACATTTAAATATGAGAGGCTTACAACTCTCTGTTTTTGTTGTGGTGTGTTGTTCACACGGAGAGAGATTGCCTCACCGCAATGCAACAGAGAAAGGAAAAGGGAAATGTAGATATCCAATACGGCGTATGGATAAGGGCTCCAAATTTGCTATCAAGAGGCTCCAAACAGCGGTGCAATCTGCGGAGGAGGTGACAAGTGAGGAAGGAGAATTGGGAGAAGAGACGTAGGATCACCATGCAAAGGAGGCCATAGTTGTTTCATATGTCTCACCAACCAATGCAAAGAAATACATTGGTATGAATCAGAAAGGAAGTGAAATTATGATGCCTAAAATTATGGATAATACTGTAGCTAATGATGGGCTGAAGGGAAGTGCACAAGACATTGTAAATAATGAAGATGGGCATAACTCTTTGAGAAAGTGGAGGCGAATAAATCGCGATGGCCCTATAGTCGAGGAAATCATTGTTGAGGATTCGAGTGTAGACGGGTTACGCAAACGGGGGGCTAAGGAAATTCTTGATCTTAATGGTGAGATGACTAATAAGAGATATAAAGCGGACAAGATAACCACGGATAAAGAAGTGATGGATAAAGAGGACAGTGAAGGGCACAAATTTAACCTATCGGTGGAGGCTGCTATATAGCCCCACCGGTCGCAATGAGTTTACTATTTTGGAACTGCTGGGGGCTTGGAGGCTCTCATGCAGTTCGAGCGCTCTCGACCTCTTAAAGGCTGAGAAGCCAATAGTAGCTTTTTTAATCTAAAACGAAACTTCAAAGGAGGGAATGGGAGAAACTAAGATGTGTTTGGTTATCAAAATTTATTCTATGTTGATAGCGAAGGAAGGAGGGGTAGGCTTAAGATGATGTGGCTTGACGAAATAAATCTTGAGATTAAATCTTTTTCTCGACACCATATTGATGCTGTGGTGGATGGGTCAGACGAACAAAATAGTAGGGGGATTACAGGTTTCTATGGACATCCAGAGGTTCAACGTCGAGATCAATCATGGGATATTCTATATCGAATTGCTAGACTAGGAAATGAAGCATGGGTCTGTGGGGGTGACTACAATGAAATACTATTTAATCATGAAAAGGGTGGTGTTAATAATTGTGCTGTAGTGCAAATGCAAACTTTTCGTGATACATTGGATGCATGTCAGTTGCTAGACCTAGGCTTCAATGGCTATAAGTTCGGATGGAGACCATAGACCACTCAGGTTAGAGCTCAAACCAATAAATAGAAGATTCAGTCCTCGCAAATTCCGTTATGAGCCGATGTGGCATAGAGATGAGCCGGTGTGAGATGTTGTGAAGGAGGCATGGCAGAGTAGTACGGCTAAAGCTACGACATCGAGAATAGTGGATAGAATTTAGTCTTGTGCGGAGGCATTGGGTAGATGAACTCCTCGAGAAGGGGAGATCCTATGGAAACAACGGTCGAGAGTCTCGTGGTTAAAAAAATTAGATAGAAATATAGGTTTTTTTCCATCACAAAGCATCGGCACGGAGGAGGAAAAATCATATTTCCCACATTGTCGGGAGGGATGGCTCTACGTAAAATGATGATGCAGGGATTTGTAATGTTTTTTTGGAGTACTATGAAGATGTATTTATGACTCGTGGGAATTTAGGCATGAGAAATTGCTTGGAAGCAGCTCAGACAAAGGTGACATCCAACATGAATAAACAACTGCGTATGCAAGTCACGGATGATGAAATTAAAAGGGCCGTATTTGATATGCACTTGAATAAAGCACCGGGCCCAAATGGCATGTCTCCTATATTTTTCCAAAAGTATTGTTAAGGATTTTTGCAATTCATGCCATATGGATAATGAGTTGAATAAGACAGATATTATGTCAATTCCTAAATGTGGTAGCCCCAACCTTATGACTGAGTTTTGATTAGTTTATGCAATGTTATATATATAAAATTATTTCAAAGGTGATGGCTAACAAATTGAAGATAGTGTTATCCAATATTATCTCTCCGACTCAAAGTACCTTTGTCTCGGAACGTCTTATTACTGACAATATTATTGTGGCTTATGAATCTTTCCACTACTTAAAGAACAAAAGATATGGGGCTAGAGGATCCATGGCTGTAAAGATTGATATGAGTAAAGCATATGATGGGGTTGAATGGCGCTTTTTGGAAGAAATGATGCTTTGCTTGGGTTTTAGTCCGATATGGATCACTTGGATCATGCAATGTATCTCCACAGTGTCATATTCAATAATGATTAATTGGAACCCTCATGGTAAATATCACCCCTTCAAGAGGCATTAGACAAGGGGCCCCTTATCCCCATATCTTTTTCTCATTTATGTAGACGGCCCAACATCATTATTAACTAAAGCTGAGCAGAATGGCTATTTGCATGAAATTTCTATCTATCATCGTAGTCCATGTGTATCTCACTTATTATTTACAAATGATATCCTATTTTTCATGGAAGGTACTATCGAGGATTGTGACAATTTAAATGTAATTTTAAAATCTTATGAAGCAACATTTGGATAGCAAGTGCATATGGCAAAATCATCATTTTTCTTTAGTACTAATGATCGCAGCAGCGCATAGTAAAATTATGAATTGTATGGGCATTCAATCAATCTTGGAAAATGATAGATACCTTGGCGTGTCGTTGCTGTTAGGGAGAAATAAGGGGGCTTCATTTCAGAGTATCAAGGATCGTGTTTGGGCAAAAATTAAGGGGTGGAAAGAGAAAACATTGTTACAAGCTAGAAGGAAGGTCCTAATAAAATCCATTGCACAAACTATCCCTACATATATAATGAGTTGTTTTCAGTTGCCTCTCAATCACCTCCAAGAATTAAATTCAATAATTAGTAGATTTTGGTGGGGTCAGAAAGAGAATGAATAAAAAATTCATTGGACAAATTGGAGGTTCTTGTGCCAATCAAAACAAAGTGGGGGTATAAGATTCAGAGATTTTGAAGCTTTTACTCATGCTATGCTCGCCAAGTAATAATGGAGGCTCCTCCAAAATCTAAACTCTATTGTTGGAGAAGTTTTGAAAGCAAAATATTTCCATTATGTGACGGTTGTTGAAGCAAAATGTCTAATAAATGCATCAATAACAATGTTTCCTCTTGCTAAATGAAGGTGAAATAGAGATTATGATTGAATTCATGTCGGGAATTTGGTATAATTGTAATCATTGTAGAGTTGGTGATAGTGGGTTGGTTGAAGAAGCTATTATCTTTAATACTCAAAATTTGATGAGGGAGTACTTGTTGACAAATAAAACTAATATTGTGTTTACAAGTGATTCTCAAGACAGTTGAGAGCCCGCTCCTACGGATGTATTAAAGATAAACAATAATGAAGCATTAAGAGAGGATGAGAGAGCAGCTATGGGAGGTGTGTTTCGCGATCATCAAGGGCTAGTACAAGCTACTTATGTAGGGAGGACATACAATAATGCTTCGACTCAATGGGTGGAAGCAATGACGGTGTTAAAGGGAATGTACATAGCTGAGGAGATTGGATTTCAGGACATCATGGTAGAGATTATTGCTTTAGAGATTATTCAAGAGCTTAATAATCATACACCATGTCTGACACTATAGGATACTGAAATTGATGAGATTAAAGAGTGGAGTACTCGATTTCGGAGTTGCAATTGATGAAATTCTGTATCACATTGTTTAGCACAGAAGGATTTACCTCTTGTCGAGCCTATAACTTGGAGGGATCATCTCCCCTATTTTATAAGTCATTGTACTATGTAAGAATTTTCCTTCTATTATTCATAAAAAAAAAGAAGTTAGAGACTCATAACTTTTTAAAATCAGACTTATAAGCTAGCTTATTGGTGATTTACCAAATAGTTAGATGTGAAAACTAACAAGCTTATGTGTATTTGTTGTTTCAATTTCACCTTTTAAAACATGAGGAGTACTCCAATGCTAAAAAATCGGATTTGTTTTAATTTTTAAATTGACATAAAGTTTAAATAAGGCTGAAATCTAGGAAGGTCCTTCGTTATTTAATTTATTTTCCCATTACTTTCATCTGTTTTCCTAGAAAAACATTCCCACTTCTCATTTCGCTCCGCCTCACATAATTTGGGTGTTCAAGTCAACTTTGGGTGATTAAATAAGGCAATAGAAATTTCTTCTTACATAGATTTTTACACATAGTCTTTTGGTGCTAAAGTTATATTTCTACGTAGAAACTTCTTTTTAACTTTATCTGTTGAAGCTCCATATGATATTATGGAAAGAATCTTACTAAAATAAATTTTCAAACACAAAGTAATATAAATAAGACATTAACTTTGGAAGAGAAAATATTGGAGACTTTGATTAAAAAAAAAGAGGGAAATCTAATATAGAACAAACACAGAAAATTTAGAGAAAAAAAGGTAAAATTTTAATAATAAGAGCGGTGGGGGAAAAATACGTGTTTAAAACTCTAACTTATCTTAAAATCAGTTTACATCTCTGTTGCTAATAGTTTTAGTTCCTAAATTGCCCATATTGTTATATCAAAAGTTCACTTTATTTACAATCTCACCCGTGGAACTCCATCGAACTTACTTATCTCTAAAACTACAGATTAGAAAGTTAGATTTCTACGGAAAAAATAAGTATTTTTTGCCCGTGCGCACGGGTGAGTCTTACATGTAGAATAAGTAATATGGAGGGAGTTGCAAAAGCCTCAACCCGCATCATTAACTTTGAAGGGCAGGAGTCTAATTTTTTTTAATATTTGTGTTTGGTCTCTAGCCATCTTCAGTCATATGCAGGTGTTTTTCTAAATTGAATTAAACATAATTTGTTTTGAACTGGTGCTTCTTCTTTTCTATTTTTCTCATGTACTCATTTTTTTTACGGATGTGTGCATACAAATGGGTCATATCAATGACTTATAGCATATGGATTATTAAAAATTAGATGATCTGAATTGGAGTTTATTCAAATAGTTTGAAACTCCTAAGAAATTCAAAATAAAGTTGCAGATGATTTTTATTTCAAAATTTGAAATTCATAGTTAGATAGTTCAACCACCAGCCTCTCCTTCACAATATTCTCTTTATTTATAATAATCTAAGATAAAAATAAAAAGAGAAAATGTCAACTTGCTGAATGAGTGAGTGAATCTTTTTTATTTTAAAATTTCAAATTTAAAATTAGATAGTTTAACCATCAATCTCTACTTTATAATATCTCTCCTTTCTCATAATATTTATAAAATAAAAATGGATATAAAGAAAGTTGGTGCCACATGTATGATCATAACATAGGAAATATCTCAAAATTTTTATCATAAATTTTTTAAGATTTGGTATGAACTAAAGAGTACATTGAGTTAAACCCTACAACATGAAATAATTAAAAAAAAACATTGCAGTTAGGTAAGATATAAAGCCTTCACATATTGGTTTAATCTAAAACAATATCATATTTAAACCTCAATCTTGTGATGCTTACATTAGAATTTCAACTTAATTAGAAAAGTATATGTGATTTTAAGATATCCATAAAATATCTTAAGAATCTAAATATTTGTTCTTAGAAAAATATTAAGAACCCATTAGAATTTCAATCTAATTATTAGAAAAAATGGATAAAGCAGAGAAAATTTAAAATACTATTTTAGGTAATTTCTGTAAATAATTTATTTTTTTAGATCGCAGAGATTATTTTTGTAGTGGGAAATTTTTTAATTTTATAAGTATCAATATGTTATATGTTTTTTAATTGTGTCTTGTATCCTATTAATATTTTAAAGAGAGACACAGGTGAACATCAATAAATATATGATATCAAATCACTAAATAAAGTTTTTTTTGAAAAATTCATTAATAATATTTTAAGAGGAAGACTATTTCCATAAACTTTAACTATAATTTGACACATGTATAATTTTATAATTTGAGAAAAATCCCCTAAAGTCTGGCATATTATAGATAACCCCACTTTAAAAATTAGAGTAAACCCTCTAACTATGGGTGTCTGACAACTCGCCCCGCCTCCCCCACAATCTTTTATAATTTTCTCACCAAACCCTAAGCCATCATTTTAAAATGTAAAATAATTGAGATATCCTTTTGAAAATTAACACATTTAATTACAAAAAAAAATCCCCAACCAGTAAAAAAAGAACTATTTTTAATTTACAATGTTTTCCCCTCTTTCTCCTCTCTTGCTTTTATCCTACAAAAATCAAAGTAATTTTTTAATGATTGAGGGGTATTTTAGTCTTTTCTCAATCAGGTACGTGTCATGTGACATTCTAGACCTAACAGTGTTAGTTTTCAGGGCATAGAGGAAGAAGAGTTCATTGAGATTTCTTGAATTTTCAAACTTGAGGGGTTATCTACAATAGGTTCAAACTTGAATGAGTTTTACAAATTAAAATAGTTGAG
>JBAKGM010000200.1:14763920-14785698 GCA_037177215.1 Asparagus racemosus | reverse complement strand
TAGGAAATAGATCAAAGAAGTAACATCTACATTTATGAAGTAAGAAGTGGTGGAAGTAATACTTTTTTTCACATATTTTTTAAAGTAGTGGAAATAGCACTTCTTATGCTTCTCCCTCTCTCCCTCCCTCCCCCTCCCTCCCTCCCTCCCTCTCTCTCTCTCTTGCGGTTTGTTTGTTTGTTTGGTTGGATGGCAATGAAAAGTTATTATGAAGTAACTAATAAAGGAAATATTAATAAGAATAATTATTTATTTTCTAATTAATACACATTTCACCTACTTTCGGGCTACTTCTGAGCATTGAGGGGTGGAAAAAAGTTTAGAAAATAAAGATCACACGTAGGCGCCACATCAACGTTTAAGAAAATATTGAAAGTAGGTTTTTTAGAGAAACAAACATACTTTTTTGCTCGGAAATAGTAGAAGTAGCATCTACTCTTTATTTCAGCAACTTCATAATTACTTCCGTGCATACAAACAGGCCTAAACATCTCATCTGATTCCAAGTCAGCAATCTCACTTAGCCTTTTCATTTTAATTTGAATTTCAGAAATCCCAATTCCTTCAAATCACACCAACGGGTTGATATGCTATGCTTTATGCTATGTTTGGGAGTTTACTAATGGAGGGGAAGGGAAGGAAGAGAATGAGAAATAAGGTAAAAGATTGGAAAGGACATGACAAATATGATAATCAAGTTTGGGAATTTAGCAAAGGAAATGGAGGTAAATTATTTCTTAGTTATTGGATTTGTGTCATGATGGTCTAAAATCTTTTACTTCCTCTATACCCCAATTTACAGGAGAATCAAATTATATAGAATGGTAGTTAATGGATGTAAACTTTGTTACCTCCTTTTCCCTCAGTTCCCTTTTGAAAAAAAATTCCCAAACAACCCCTCATTCACCCCCATCCAAACAGAGCATTATGGATAACAACTAGCACTCTTCTCTCTCTCTCTCACCCCCCCCTCCCTTCTTCCTCCCTCCCTTCCTCTCTACGAAAAATTAGATATTCATCTCCCATCAAAAAATAAAGTGCTCTGTCTCTCTCTCTCAACAAAAAATTAGACATTCATCTCCTATCAAAAAATAAAGTTCTCTTCATAACTGATGAACCAGAGCCCTTTTCTCCTTTCTCTCTCTAAAACCATCTCAATCTTTCTCGCTCTCTCTAGAAATTCTGCCATGTCTAAATCAGACATGCATCCGTCCTTTTAGGATAATACATTTTATATTATTATTAGTTTTTGAGGATCATTTTATTGTCTGATGTGGATGTAATATCCTCGACTTCATGATCTATTATTTATTGCTAAAGAAGTTAGTTGCTAACAGAAAATTAGAAGTATATATTTCTGCTGATTTGTATTTACAGTTCTTACTCTCGTATCATCGTGGAATAAAACTTCCAGGTGGATATAATTTCAGAACTACTTTTTCCAATATATTATGTGATTTATCTTTAGTTGAAGAATTAGGTTGGATTTGACGAATTTATCAAATCAAATTCATTTTCTATCGAGAACTGGCTACAATTGTTGATTTTGTTGTTGGTGTAGGTTGTGCTATGCTTAGTCTTTTGGAGTTCAATTGTGTGTTGTATCTTAAAGCCAGTCCATACTATGGCAATGTTGAAGACATCAAAAGTTTACCTTGTAAACTAAAGTTCAATCATTTGTTGTTGAATCTTATTTATTTTGCACACAACTGATTCAGACTTAATTTTATGCACTAACTATGTAGTAGAGTTCTCCCTTCCTGCTAGGTTACTATCAAGTGGATATAATTTCAGAATTCTTTTTTAGTTTTCTTTCTATCATTTGTGATTTAACTTCAGTTGATTGAAATATCTTGATTTGACAAATGCATCAAATTCTTTTTTTGTGACAATTAGCTTCATTGTTTGATTTCAAATCCCCAACAATAACATGTTATGTCTTATGGAATTTGAATGTATATAGAATTTAATTTCTTTGAAGGTTTTTTAAAAAAATCATAAAGCACACAATAAAATTTCCAACACTAGCATGTGCCTTTCACGAACATTGATTCTAGTTTGAAGTAAAATCTGAATATGTAAATTATTTTAAAATTTTGGATAAACAAACACTTAATTTGCAATGAAAAAAAAAATTTTTTTCCAACAAAATATGCAAATCCAACTACTTTTGCATCTAACAAACACTAAATTTGGGGAAAACTTTTTCCTACAATAAAAATCTAGATATCCAATGATGGGTTTTAGGTTAATTTCCTGCAACAAATGCTACATTCAACATTTGTTATATTTAGAGTTTCAACATACCAAACATCTCCTAAAACTGAAGCAAACAAATATAAGTCCAACTGCATACAACAACATTCAACTAATGACACTTGCATTAAAATATAGTTGTAATAAACCAAATGGCCCTTAAGTAAACAACTTTGGTTCATTTGGTAAGGTTTAGATGCAAATTCTCTAATTCTAAATTGATAGGCACTGTGTACGCTTAGATCCACATTATTAACCTTAATATAACATCTAAAATAACTAAATTTGAAAATGAAGTGAATGTCTATACTACAATATCTTCTTTTGGTTAAATTTGGTGCATCAAAACTTTTCGGATATTCCAATTCATGTGTGTTTCAAGTAAGCTGCATGAATAGCAACAAGGATTAAGGCTTTATAAGGAAAAGTGGAAACCAATCATTTGGCAACATTTAGCAAAACAGATTAATTAGATTAACCAAACAACCTTTATGACTGGCTTGAACTGAGCTACAAACAAAATCCATAGATGCAACATAAGATATAAGTGCATGTGTATATAGTATGTTGATAGGTGTATATAGTATGTTGATAGGTGAAGGATTGGTCATCTACAATAGTATGCTTAAGTAACATAATAGCATGTAAATCTTGGCATACCCTTAATAATCTTGATAGGTGAAGGATTGGGCATCTCCTGTGGTACGTCAGTTCCCATCTCACATAAAATGTTGTAAAGTTCTATATACACAAAATTAGCGCATAAGAAAATTGCCATGTAATAATGGCTATTATGGCAGATAACCACCATAAGAAATGTTAACTACGTAGGTAGAAATGTTTAGCTTCGCTAACCTGAAGCATCAACTTGGTTATCTGATGTCACGCTGTCATCCCTAGAGGAAGCCTATAACGCATTAAAACTAGTTAAATTATGGGAAAATTTTATTGCATTTGAAAGTTAAATTTAAAAGGGGAACAAACATTTCATTAAGAATGCAGTTCATCTCTGTCTCAATATGGCAATTCACGAGCCAATGCTGTAATGGCTGATTACACCCTTCAAAGTTGAAGTTGCACCTATCATCTACAGTGGATCCATTTATTAGAATAACCCAACAAATAACAGATACAATTTGGCAAGAGAACAATCTACAGAACAAACCATGAGATCCTATGTTCCAATTAGAATTCCACTCTGAATTATCTGATGGCTCATCATCCATGATTGAGTCCTCACGGGCCTAAGAAAGAATTGATAACATTAACCAATAGACCTATAGCAGCTATAACCGATATCAGAAGAGACGATTAAAAGGATTTATAAGAAACCTTAGATTTCAGACATACAGAAGCAATTTCAATAGTATCTGAAGTGAATTGTAGCATTCGCCGCTGTTTCATTTGTGAAGTCTCTACACATTCCTCCATTACCTTGTTAGCACTATCTATAATAAAATTTCTTCTAGTTATAGATAAACTTATTTGAATTAATCAAGATTAGCCAACATTTGTGTTTGAAGAGAAGTACCTACAACAGTACAAGTTTGGTAACCAAATTCTCCACAGTCCTTAATTGGAGTTTGATCATCAAGCATGTAGATAAAATTAGCCTCATTTACGTTCATATTATCCCATAGGCATTGGGAGAAATCTGTGCCAACAAAAAACAAAGGCCACAAGAAGCTTGTACTAAGAAATATGCCTTTAACTATGAATAAAATAATATAAGAAACATACCATTCACTGAATCTCTCTGCAAAGCATACTCCTCATCTCCCCTTTCCCATGTATCATTGCTATACATTTCACATAGAAAACCAACATTATTAATTATAAAAGAAAAGAAAGGGGTTATAATAAGAACAAGATCCGGAAAAAGACTTCAAGCAGTTTTCAAGTGCAGAATTTTCTAGTTACAGCATATACTATTAAACTAAAAAAAATCATTTGACACCAGAAATTAGCTCTCCAATGGTGACCACATAGAAATTGATATCAAATTTGCATGCGTTGAAAACGAAAAAACAAACCCAACACAACATTCTTTAAAAAATTAAACATTTTGAAGATGAGGGCATCCACAGACACACTACAAGACCCAATTTTGAAGAAGACCCATTAACAATGTCCCCATTTCTACTTCTGTTTCCTTATACCACAAATAAAAATAACAAAATAGACTTGAACAAAAAGAAAAACACCAAATTTGAGAGTAATATAGTTTAAAAAAGAGGAAACCCACTTGTTGTTGATTTCTTTGTCATTGAAATCCATGTCCTCCCACCTCCAGCAATCTAGAGAGAGGGGGAAGAGAGAGAGAGAGAGAGAGAGTGTGTGTGTGTGTGTGTTGGGATAATACTAATAACTACCTCCTTTCTTTCTCATGGGCACACAGAATATGGAAGCGTAAAGAGAGAAAAATATTATATAATGGAATAAATATAAATATATTAAATTTCTAAAAAGGTTAATGATTAATGATTAAAAAATAGTAAGTGCAATAACCGAGAGGTATGGGATTTTTCCCAATCTATTAATTACTTTCTTAAAACGTACTTAAACGAATCCAATATGACCATACCCCTTATTATTAGATTCCAAATTCCAACTCATTCCGCATAAATTCACACATCTCCTAAAAAATAATTTTCCCTGGAGCTCACTAGTGCAATCAGTGGGTTTGGGTTTGTGCCCATACTAAAACCTGATAGGCATCATTGAGAGTATCTATACACGATAGTTTAATCCATTCCCAATAAACTAAAGTCAAAATTTTCTATGTTTTGTTTGCGACATTTAGATTTGCAATATTTAGCTTCTAACTTTTTTTCTTCTTCTTCTTCTTCTTTTTCAAAAAATTACTTTACCCAAACAATCTCAATGCCTCAAAGGTCAACACAAATAAAGCAAACACTCCTCCTTCATATCCTCGACAAAACTTTTTGCAAAAAATCTAGCGGGTCTTCAAATCAACCACGGAAACTTTTAAGATCTATAGTTTTTTGTGCCAAGATGTGTGCAGCACCATTTTCAGTGCGACGAACAATTGAAATATCCCAAAAATCCAATGAGTTACAGGACTTTCACTTGTCCTCATTCATGTGACCAAAAGGTGATGATATCATAGCATCGTCTTGAGTAGCTCCAAAAACTTGCTCAACGTCACCTTTAAATTCAATCCTTACAAATCCTAAGTCACATACGAACTGTGCAACTTCAACCATAGCCCAAAACTCTGCATTCTCAGCATTCCCATGTACACGAATTAACTTTGATAATCCTAGGTAGAAAATGCCTTCAGCATCTCGCATTACTACCCCTACGCCAATCGCTCTCTGCTCCACAAGCACCATACCATCCACATTAACTTTCATGTTGCTTGCACTTGGAGAAATTCATTTCCTTGAAGCTAATGTTGGCTTACGCAACAAAATAGTTTCTTGAGACTCAAGAAATATAGTTTGGCAAACTTTCGCACCAAGAACCAAGTCCATGGTCTCTCTTGCCCTCCCTTGATGGTTCACCTCATTTTTATCTTTTCACAAAAAGCCAACAAATTATACAAATAAGATCAAGTTCATGTTCTATCACTGCTTTGCTAGCGTAGTATTGTATGCCCTTACACATCCAATTCAAATTATTTAATATTCTTGAAATAGTAATGGATTTAGTTGTTGCACATATAATTTGGATATAATTTCTATATTTAGCAATTATTTTGTTAGATCATGCATCGTGATGGTCACTTGCTTGGAGAGGTAACCTAACTTTGATAGTTTCTCAAACTTATGCTTAACCTATAACTAGTAGAGGATAATTTTGTTAACAAGTTATTATGCATGAAACCGATATGTGAGATGTGGTAGTGGGTCTCAACCACTAGGAATGTGGATTCCCTAGGTGTATGTCATAAACACACATTATAATGTGTGTAGCACTAGATTGCATTTGGATTCTCTAGGACAGCTCACCTAAGCAATAAAGAATTTAAGTTGCTGCATGGTCCATTTGACTTGATGATATTGTCATTTTCGATTTGATAATTTGGTATGGTTTGATGTAATGTTTAAGCTTGTTTAGCAAGTGCTACGCAACCTGAAATGTTGAGTTGTTAGATTTCATTTACAAAAATAATGAATATCTATATAGGATCTAGTATGCTCAATAGATTATTATGCATATTCTATGAAGTTATTGAAATCCCACTGGTGGGTGATTCCGGAAAATATTTTCAAAATTTATTTTCTTACAAAATAAAATATTTTGATATTTCAATATGATTTTTATTTATAATTCATGGGGATTGTAATTTTAGGCATGAGAAATTAGGTGAATTGTCCGGCTCAATAAAGTTGCCTGACATAAATTAATACTGAAGGGGATTGAATGTAAGATAATATTATTTATTAATAATTAATATCATATTATAAAAGACTTTCATGAGAAGTTGGTCGGATATGGATTTGATTGTTAAATTACAATTATTAGTTAGATTAATAGTTGATTCTCGATGTGGGATCCAATTGGTCTCACTAATGTCACTAGGAGAGGTACAAATGCAATACACTTCTATTCTATATTTAATAGTTATGGATTTGATTTCGGAACAGTCCTAAACCATTTGGGATTTGTTATCCACAAGGATATTCTAATCCTATATATAGTTCATATGTAGCCTTATGGAGTATGACAAATATGAGAAAATTATGAGACTAGAAAATTTTACGAACCTATCTCTTTATATTGCTCCTCATCGGTAATGCATGGATTTTAGTTGGAGCTTTTTTTCTCTCTTGAGGAAGCTCTTCTCAGGTAGATATTGGGAGATGATATTGTAGAAGATCAGAAAGCATTCTATGTATTCTTCTAATTTTGATTAATAGTCACGGTATGCATATTCCACCTTGTTATATGTCATGTTTCCAACACGCTTTCCCCACACATGTATCCATTCCTCGGAGCGAGTTCCATCACTCCAGGCTAAGGAATGAGTTAAGTTTGCACATGCCATACTAATCTAGCAAACGGGCAAGTCCATAGCACATGATGAATTGATTCACCCTATGCTCTACATATCCAAACCTCCAGTAATTGCTAACTCATGCCAATTTAATACTTCTTGCATACAGAGAATCTCATGACAAAGCCTCCACACAAACATGTTGATTTTGTTCGGGAACTTCATTCACCATACCAATTTTCAGTCCTACGTCATTTCTGTCTTTGCCTCTCCTCTGTTGTGTGTCCCTCTCCCATCGATGTCTCTTGTAATTATTAAATGGCATGTCATCTTCACGGAAAAAACTTCATTCGGAGTCTAATGCCACAAAAGCCTATCCTTATTTCTTAAAGATCCAAGAGGGATAGCCATGATTGTCTCTGCCTCCTACCTCCAAAATATCGACTCAACAAGTTGCTATTCCATCATCATTTGATAACAATAGCTCACCCACCCATGATGAGGATGACAAAGTATTTATCGGTGTTTGCATCGTGAAGTTTTATTTGTTAGTCAATTAAATTTAGTAAATTTGATGGCAATATCTCCTATCTTTTTTATTATAGGTTTATTTGTTAGCCAATTTATTTTAGCAGTTAACTAAATTCTTATACGCTATATGTATGTAAGCGTAATACATCACTTGAGTACATAACTAAATATTACAGGGTTAACTTAATAATAAAAATTCATAATTACGTAGCCTAAGGCATTTCTTCGGGTTAAATACTTAAATCCATCAAAATGAGCTACGCCCTTTCATTTCTTCCACCTTCTCTCACTTTCCAATTTTTGAAGTGTCAAAAGAGCCTATATTTTGTGGGCGAAGTTGGATGCTTGGGTGTATCCTAGTGTAACTTAAAATTTTCTAGTTGCATGCACTCCTAATAAGTTATTTTCGTATGTCCTAGCTAGATGGGAATGGTCTGTAAATGATTATAGACTACTATAAGATGCACTATCTAGACCACAATCTCACTAATAGAGAGTATGTGATGGTAATGAATCATTAAAATGAGTTATGTCTTCTTAATCAAAAATTAAACAAAGTATTTACTACCTTATGTTGTTTGTAATTGTAGGCAAATATTTTTATGTGATGTCAGGTACACTACCTTGCCTGGCTTCATCTCCCCTATCATGGTGTGCATTATTATTTAAATGAACATAAGGGTAGGCCAATAAACAATAGACAAGAGTTCTTCAATTTAATACATTCATCTCTAAGGCCTAAAATTGAATCAACTTTTAAAAAATTGAAGAATTGTTTCAAAATCCTCTCTGTGAAGTCACATTATCCTTTTCCAACCCAAGTTGATATAGTTTTGGCATGTACTATACTCCATAACTACATTGCCATCATTGATTCGGGTGATGAGTTATTGCTTGAGAACATTCCCATTGAAGACGACGATGGGAAATAGCTAATGAGGGGAAATAGCTAATGAGGGTGACGATGGAGTTGTAGACTTTACTCAAACCATGACACAAAGAGAGGAAAGGGAATCAAGGAATGAGTGGAAAGAGAAGAGGGATCAAATTGCAATTGCTATGTAGGAAAATTATTGTAATAAGTATCGTGGTGGAGATACAACTGAGATTGGGATTTAATTTACCAATTAGTACTTGGATACTTTATTGTGTTACTAAATGATATATTATCTACTATGTTTGTGAAAGTCACCTCATGTTTTATTCTTACTAATGATGCTTGAACTATTATTAGAAATGACTAATGATGCTTGTAATATTCTTTGCTTAATTATGTTTTAATGCATTATCTTATATGTCTAACAATGAGACTTAAATTATTCTATTTTTTATTTGAGATAACTAGGTATAGCAGAATCTGTCGATGGTGAAAAAAAATAAGGATACTCCCTCTCCTAGAACACCAATTATTCCTAACATGAACTACATGACATTTCCTCCTACAATCTTCCCTGCTCCTCCACCTCCTTTTCCATCTTACCATCCTTATGATTCTAATTACTCATTTATGACTCAACAACTAATGTCCTATATGACTATGCTCAATGGTAGTCACCCACTCATCCATATTACCCCTATCTCACATAGTGGTGGTACCCAATCTAGAGCACCTCCCCCTTAAAAAGAACAATTCAAATTGAAGATGAAGAGACTTCACTAAGCGAAAGAAAGAAGAAAGCAGTTTGTAAAAGAATAAATCCATCAACAATCATAAACAAGACTTCAAACACAAGTGGTGTTCTTAATATCTTTTGGACTTTAAAATATGATGATGTGTTAATTCCTTGTCTTGGTCGATTGGCAAAGGATGGTCTTAAGGTTGACAAGAATTTTAAAATGCAAGCATACAATATGGCATCTATAAAGGTAAACAATCAGTGTGGAGTTAAAGTCAAAAAGAAAAAGAAAAAAAAAGAAAAAGGGAATGTGATTAACCATCTCAAAGCTTTAAAGAGGCAATTCTATGATATGTAAACTGCCATGAATATGAGTGAGGCTAATTATAACCCAAATACTAAAGTTATTACCATAGATCTGAATCATTTGATATGTGGGCAAAAATATATTTATCTTGCATTACTTAATTTATATTATTTCTTTATGAGTATATTTATCTTGTATGTTTCATTATATAGGACAAGAAGTGCAATAGCTCTAAGTTGAATGAGTATATCGACACCCCTCTCAAACACTACGATGATTTATGTTTGATCGTGGGTGATGACCAAGTAAGGGGGGATTTAGCTAGGGATATATACGAGAAGATTGGCTCTAGGAGCCGTAATGAGTTTGAGGAGGAACCTATAGATCTTAGTGCAAATGATGTTGATATGTCCTCCAACTTTGACTCTGACCTACCAACTGAGCAAAACACCAATACTCAGCCTCAGAATGTGAAGTCTTCTAGTAGGTAACTTCTACATCCAATGTCAAATCTAATTCAAAGAAGAGGAGTGGCGAGACTAAAGAGGATGATTCACTCATGCGTGATTTCATTGAGTCAATATCCTCCTCAATTCAAAATCAACACATTTTATATTGGAGTGAGAGTATGGCCAAGGACCTATTTGCACATGAATCTGATTATTCTGAGGATACACTTGATGAAGTTCTTGATTACTTGTATGAACATGAGTCAGAAGCTAGGAGGTTGATTATCAAGACTAAAAATGCTCAAAAGAGTTTTACAGAGAAGATTATCAAGGACCGTGAGTTTGGGAGCGAGGAATGATGATTGCCCCGTTATTGGTTTCTGTGTGCATTTATGTTTTTTTAGGTTAGCTTTTGTATGATTGATTGCTTTTGGTTGGGTATTTTGTTCACAAATTACTACTTGGAAACTTGAACTGTTGTGTAATATTGTTAACTCTTAGACTTAACTGTTATATTGGTGTTGATGTCTAATGTTTATATTGTTATTTTTTTAAGCCTAATGCTATTGCAAGTTGCTAGCAATGAAATTACAAATTTTTGGTGAGGCATTCTATTGTGATGATAAAATAACACTAATCTGAGCCTCATACACCATGAGTAACATATCTCAATTTTGAATATTGAAAGTCATTAATTGTCTTGTGACGATTTTAATATTTTCTTAGTGAAAAAAGTCACTTAAATTTCAGTTTTGCGCCTTCTACACAATATCTGTTATCATAAGTTTATATGACTATGTTGTTTCCGACTATGTTTGTTCATATTTTGGATTTGTGATGATTGATATTTTCTTAGATTTTGGCTTTGAGCCTCCTATCTTGTATAGGATTTTGTTTGGAAGATTGTTGTTTCATAACTTTTTCAACTGATGGTTTGCTATGATCTGGATATGTTGTTTCTGAGCTTTAGGCTCTATTTAAGCTCAGTTTTATATTGATTAGGATATGTGACTTAGAAATGGGCAATGATGAGGGATTATGTTATGAAAATGCAATGTACTTTGTATTTGACATGTCTAGTTAAGGCAATCCATTATTAGAGAATGCAATCTACATATCAAATGCAAAAATTAGATGAGATACCCCATTCATGTTGATAAAATAATTCTTTCTAAGCCCCATGCACTATATTTTAAATCAAATTGCAAGTACAAGGCATAATTTTTACAATGATAAGAACGATACAAACAAGAGCTAGAAAGAAGGCACATATTTTCCAAGTACTAACTTGATTTTTTACAAATTTCAAATCTTTCTTGAGTTTCTCAATTTTCATAGTATTTTTTTCATATAGACTGCTTGCATTGCTAAAGTTCTTGGAGTTCAGGCTGAATTCACCACCATCATCAGCCCATACAAAGAAATTACATTCCTTTTCTGGGTACTTTGCACACCCTCAGTAATATCTTCCTCTATTCTTGCCATTTTTGCAAATTTTCAATGGAGTTGGGATCTTACATTGGCAGCAAACATCTTAACTTTCAAAGCTTTCTTCAGTTAATATCTCAATGCTTAATGACTTCTTCTTGGTTGCAATATTTGGCTCTGCAACAAATTTGAAGTACCCATCGATTTTGTGGCTACGCAGTGGATATTGTTGGTATAGGTTGGCCTAATTGTTGGTTTTGTGGAGGTGATATTGATGCTATAGGTTTTATAGCCAATTTTCGGTTATTTTCTTGTTGGTTTTGTAGAGATGATTTTGATGCTATAGGTTTTAGATCCAGTTTTCGGTTATTTTCTTGTTTTATAAGCAATTTTCGGCCAAAATATAGCCATTGGGTGTGTTGAATATTTTCGGTTGGCTCATAGCCATTGGGTGTGGTTGGGTTGGTTTTGTTTGGGTTAATGTGGGTGGTAAGCTCATCAAGGTAACCCTATGCATTTTTCATTCTTTTTCAACATTTGCAACAAACAAATGGATGATCGGAAAAGGTTTCTACAAATTTGGTTTCTTGAGATTGAAGAAAACTAGAGATAACAAACTTTAAGATTTACTATCCTACAATCATGTTGAACCAAACAAGACAATTTGGTTTCTTGAGATTGAAGCAAACTAGAGATAACAAACTTTAAGATTTACTATCCTACAATCATGTTGAACCAAACAAGAGATAATAAATACTAAGACAATGAATAAAAAGTTATGGATTTAATATCTTGATGAGATTTGCTATCCTATATTTTTAGGATTTGAACCAAACAACCCCGTCACTTCCTTGAGAACGTTAAAAAAAGATCTTGAACCAATCTTTGAATGCATCACTAATAGCTACCAATGTAATTGGGCTGTTCATCACTGCAACTTCTATTAGTGTAATATGTATTGACTAGCAGTCTAACTATATTACAACGAATCGAACTTTGCACATCAAGATTTGTATTGTGTTAGATGTCTTAATTTTTGATAAAAATGGTCACGAACAACATAACGGACAAGGAAAACGGATAGATAGCCTGCACTGGTAATGATGCCTTCACCAGCTACCAATACGATTAAAACGAATAGACTGCCTGACTTCACTAAGAACTAATAGTGACAATGGTGTATGCATCATGATTTGTGTTTTGTCAATGTCAGATGCTTTATGTGGTAAGATTAGTGACGAGCATGATAAAGTGAGGAACGCTAATGGACAATCTCACTGATAGTGGTATTTTTGCGTCCATCATCACCGTCAGACATTCGACTGCAATGATAATCGATATTGATACGCATTAGATATCGGAATTCATATTAGTTCTGGTTCTCTCATGATCATAGAGTCACATGTTTTCACGTTGTCTGACTATATGATTCTTTTTTCTTCTTCCTTTCCTTTTCATATTCATCTGGTGGAAAATTAGTGAGAGATTGTGGAAAATTAGGCCATTTGGTGTTTTGACAAGCACAACAGACACGAGGGCGGTTGACGCTTGAGAGGAAATGAGGAATCCTATTAAAATCATTTTCATGTGGCGGTGTGGTTTGCATCATAACAGGGTAGTTGAAATTTCGAATTTAACCCTTTAACCACCGGTGAATGGATAGATCACCCGGTGGTATGGATAGTTGTGATACAATCTCTACTAGGAAACTACTGGTAACTTTCATAAACAAGCGTGCGCGCGCTTTTACTGGGGCACCGCGGGTGGCTACCTCACCCTTACTATGGGAGCGCCTGCGCAAGGCTTGGCTACAATTTCTAAAATAACTCTATTTAACTACTGAAAGCTCATTATAAGCTTCCTTTAAATAAAATCATTATAAGCCAGTAGTTTATGTAATCCTTGAGCGCATTTACAAATTGGAAACAACTTTTCAAAGAGAGAGGTTCTGTGAACGAAGCAAAGCCAAACATTAGAATTCTTTTGCAGCAGCTGCTGATGCCATGAAAAAAAAAAACGAAAATCAGATTACATAGTTTCAAGACTGCTGATTTAGCATAAGCTACCTTCGCAGCATTTTTGCTCACCAAACACATCAAGCATCAGATTTGGCAACAGAACAAAAGACGAACATCACTTGCCCATAAAAATATAGTTGAAAAGCCCAACTTCTCAGACATCAACTTATTTCCTACCTCAACAAAGACAACCACCACCACCACTAGAGAACAATTTGAACAATATATATACTATGAAAAGGATCACGAGACTCACGACAACTTCATAAAACTAAACTACGTGTCTTTTTCATGTCCCCACATACCACTATGAAATTTATACACCTGCTCCCCTGACGCCTTAGTATACCAGACCACCACCTGTTTGGTGCAGCATAGCATCAATCTCATCCCCATCCTCCATTTCAAGCTGTGACAAACGAAAATTGAAACTAAGATTATTATGATTTTACTTGGAGACAAGCTATGTGCAAAAAAGTAAACATGGTTGAGAAATTTTAGAAGCTTTTGAAGAAATTTTACTTCATCAGGGGTCTGCTCTCCTCGCAGCCTGCGACCATCAAAAAGGAAGGCAATGGAATTAAAATCAACAGACTGCCTGTCACAGTAGGCATTCATGAGCTTCCGCAGCTGTGTACTACGTTTGATGCGGAAAAACACCTCATTCCCATCCTGTAAAATAACAGGATATTCAATGATCCACTGAGTCATTATGAATGATGTCACAAGTAAAATTCAGTTCAAACCTTTCCTTTTTGAACTCGCAAATGTGGACACGTAATACAACCCCAGTAAAAATTCAGGGAAAAACATACATGTAAACGATAATCTCTAAAAGTAAAATTATAGATAAAGAACAGATTGAACTGGAGATCATTTAAACAAAAACCTCCACCTCCAAATATAGTGGTAAGATTTCAATAGGTCAATATTGTCCATTAGATACAATGTGTCTGTCAATCTTGATTGCACAAAAACTTGTTCAATAGACAAAACTGCCGACAAATTTAGAAAGTTACAAAAGCTTTTGCTTAATGCACCATGACAAATACTCTGCAAAAAAACAAACAATTCTATCCTTTATTAAGTCAGTTGAGCCAGTCAATACAATTCCAGAGTGAGAAAACTATCAGCGTCCCTTAATAATGTTAACCAAGAAAAAAAGATAAGGGTAGATAAAAGTCTAATTATTTGGAAATTAGGTCATATAAAATAAGACTGCTAAGCATAAATAGACTAGTAAGCATAAATAACTTGATACACATCTTTTAATCAAGCGATTGACATGCTCTGCACATCAACCACTGCAATGATAAACAAGTAAAGCACATTATCTTAACAGAGAACCTAAAGTTACATTGCATGTTCAGCAGATGAAGCACCAAACAGATACAACAATGAACAAACATTAACAAGAGAGCAAGACAGAGACAGAGATGTTGCCATCCCAAATTTAGCCCGTGACCACCCATGTCACAGGTGATTTTTAAGTGTGACAAGCCCTCTATAGACTGTGTTATATGAATAGGAAAACTTGAATATGTTCCAAAGGTGTTACTCAGTATCCACAGATAAATATGGGTTGAAATACAAGCTACAAATGAACTGAAACAATTACTCGCTTGAACAATAAATGAAAACGAAGAAGTTAACAGAATAGGTGTTATATAGAAAACACAGTTCCTTCTAAGAAAAGACTGTATAATACCAAAGTAATGAATCTTAACCAAACACGAAGCAAATTATGTCGTGATATGATAAACCCAGCAGTAGTTGTAACCATTATAGGCATCATATAGATTTTACCTTGTCCTACTTCTGATATCCACCACTTTGGCAGATATAGCCCTCTCAGTTCTTTTATATACTTTCTCTAAATTGTTTTATGAAAATGAAAGACTTGTTCATAGTCCAGAAAAGTTGCCCCACAACCAGACTAAGCCAAACTTCAAAAATGGTCATCACAAAAGCTGTGTACTCATATGTCCCAGTTTACATCACTCAGAAAGAAGAAACTTTTACTTGACAAAATTATCACCAAAAATCTATTCTAAACTGGACCAAGAGAGCTAATATTCTCAGAGTCAAAAGAAAAATAGCTTCTAACTGCCATTAAAACTTCAGTAATGACTGCCAACCAAATGCCTGTCACTTGCACAATAATGTAAAAAATTTCATACTATAAAAAGACGAGAATTATAACAGTGACCTTAAATATTGAATAAAGGTTAATTAAAATAAAAATGTTTTTGTTGTTCTATCTAAGCATGCAAACATAAAGGGGAAGCTGAAGACAAATAATTAAATCTTTTTTCCTCATTTCGTTCACTTCTACCATTGAAGAAATGATGGTTCAACAGTCAACTAATCTTCATAATAATCTAATATAAACTGTAAAGCATTACTAACCATTAAAATTACTCATATGATCTACAAGCCTATTTACAATCTACAGTAGAATTCTGCGTAAAAATATTTCTGACAATTGGTTAAATATCAGAAAAGTGGAAACAAACCATTTTTATCATCCTAATAATTTTTATTTGATCTTAAATCACATAAGTAGGAGATTAGGTTGTGAAGGATTCTGAAATGCTAACATCATGGACAACTTCTTCCTACACATAGGAGCACTAGCTTAAAGCAAGAGTTGGAATGGAATGTAACCAGAGTATAGCAGATTAGATTATTGATTTCACCTAATGAATCACATTGCAAGGAATTAGAATGGGAAAACTATAACAAAAAATACATCAACTAAAATTAAAAGCTTAAACTAATAGTTATGTGAGTTCAAAACATGTTCGCATATCACTCATGAATTATAATTTAACAAAACTTCAAGACTTTATCCTGGTTCTTAGGTCTGTTGACCCCATCCAAGTCATGCTTGAACATCCCTTAAAAAATCTCTTTTCTTACCTCATAATTGTTTGAAAGTCGTTTCTCTTCTCTAGTTTGATTACAAGAAGGTCCTCACCAGTGAATAGAAGTTACAATAGCACTACATTTATCACAATTGATTTCAAGTTTTAACCTCTACTTTGATGTTATTAATTATGATTAAACAAATCTAAGAAGATGAACTAACACATGCTCCAATTTAATCTCAAAATATAAGAAAACTCACAAGAGCATAAAGAGGATGATGCAAGGACTCTCTCTCCCAAGACAGAAAAACAGTCTAATCGAAGGGGAAGTTTAAGAAATTAACCTGTGCCTTAACCTTAAGACATAGCGAAGGTGGCTGATCAACTGGCCTCTTTATCTCTGATGACCCTGCTCCAGACATTCCCTACTCTAGGATCAGACTGTAGATGTCAACCTTAAAACAACTATGGTTTCTAGGATGCAATGGTAAGAAAAGTTGTAGTGCTCTTCACTTTATAAATAGGAATCTCAACATCATTTTTGATAAATGTTTGAGATCCGCCAATAGAGTGTAGGCATAACAATGGGCGGACAACAGATGATAGCTCAGGTTTGCAGGAAAAAGATTGTAACGGACGTGCACAAGGATTTGAAAGTTCACCCAAAGGAGTAAAAACACTAAAGCATTTATTTCCATGTGTTTTCGAATGCTCAAGAATGAAGTAGCGAGTTATTCTAGCTAGCTAAACCTTGTGTAAAGCAAGTTTTGAATTATGGAATCTACATGCACTTGTAGCAGTAGTAGGCTAAAGCGCGGGGAAATGATAATCCAAGGACTTAATAGTGAGACGATGTTTAAGAAGGGTTATTTTTAGAAGCTTATAAGTTGTGCTAGCTTCTGGCGTTTATATTAACAGTGTTATAAAAGGTAAATGGGTAGAACAGTTATTTTCTTGGTTAAATCTAGCATATTATATGAGCTTATAAGTTAGTTTTTCACAAGTTGGGAAGTCCTAACTTTTTTTAATGGGACTTATAGCTAGCTTATTGGGGATTTACCAATCAGTCAGATAATAAAAAATAAAATACACTTAATAGCTAATTCAACCAAAAATTAACCCAAAAGCCCTCTGAATCATATTATGGTACTTTCTAGTCAGTCGTTGAGAAAAGACAGTGCACTCTCAAAACAACAATTTCAAAGAGGAAAGCAATTAACACTAAATGACACCTGACTTCAGTGGGTAATTGCTTAAACTACAAGCCATAACCAAATTAGTTCACACACATGCACGCACAATATTCCAAACTGGTATAGGGAAAAAAAATCTAATACATTCCATGCAAACTCTACGTTGACATCCAAAGAAGCAAATTTATGTTAAAAATAACCATTTTCCATAAATGTTTCTAAATATGAGCAACCACCAACCAAAACTCTTTTACTACAAAAGAACTTAATGCGATGGTAATTATATCACCAAAGAAGGGTTTATAGGAATCCAGATTTGTAAGCCCCTAAAACTATAATAAGATAAATTTTAGGCCATAAAAAACTCATGCAAAATTCATCCAAAACGGATTGGCCAATGCCTTTCAAAAAAAAAGAAAGGACCAGAGCCTATTTACCATGATTTGAGAAGCGGAACATCCAATTCTTAAATGCATATGTAAATAATTGCACCATCAATGCATATGTGTGGTTCATACCTAAATGATCATTCCTCACAGAACTCCCCGTTTCACATTAAAATTTTGATAGTTTGGCCTTGAATCTGAACTCGGATAAAAGAACGCACCGAACAACCAAGCAACCAACGATCAAAATATGGCCTAATTACAACTCTATTGACACATGACTAGTCCTATACTTCATTAAACACTAAGCACCAAACAGATATCAACATGGCTAAAAGTCTAAGCATCTCTTTAGAACCCCGCATCTATAAATCTATAATGTACAAAATTACAACTTAAAGTCCAAATATCATATGATCAATATCAGTTATTGCATAAAAATCCCAACCGAAGCACATCACATTGTCAACAGATGAAAGAAGAATTGAGAGCTATACCTGACCCTTGACCTTGAGATTGATGTGGGCCCCTTGATCGGCCGGCTTCTTGTCTTCCTCCGCCCCTGCTCCCGACATTATCCCGATCAAAAACCCTAACCCTCGAAAATCTAAGCCTAGGGTTTAGACGAAATAACTTGCCAAAGACGAAGAAAACAGTTATATGGAAATATATGTATATATCTATATTAGAGAGGGCGAAGCGATATGCAAATACTTCTCCTTTTTCCCCACTACTTATAGCGGGCTTTCGAAATCGAATTTAATTAATATTTCGGGTCCGGACTTGCGAAATCGGTCGTCGATTCGAGCTGAATAAACGGCTGCGATTCGATTTGCCGAAAGGGTAAAGGGGACGGCTGAGATCTGCCTGAGATTTAAAGAGGGTTAGCGCATACGATTCTGCATGGTGATTCTGTACACGTGTCATTTAAGATTCGCGGGGTGCCGAGAAAGGGACGGTGGTGGATTTTCTCGTGGAGCACAGATTCGTCCTTATCTCTCCACTAGAATTTGATCAGAAATAATCTTACATTTGCATGCTTTTATTTTAACTTTTTGGGTTTTATTCTAGAAGCCACCTTGAGAATAGGATAATCATACAGAAATCATATTTTAAGTTTCAATTTATACCTAAAACATCTTTAAAGTAATGTTTTGTTACAATCAACCACCTACTAGTCAAACTTTTCACTAAAAACTCAAAATTACCTTTAAAAACCCACGTTCAAAGCACGTGGCTCAATTTTTTTGTGTTTGCGTTCTGTTAGGATACAATTCACGTACATTGAACTTGAATTTTTTAAAGCTTATTTTTGAGTTTTTAGTGAAGATTTGACTTGAAGGTGCTTGATTGCTACAAAAACCCTATTTTTAAGGTAATTTGTGTAGAAATTGAAATTTAAAGTTGATGTCCATATAATTACTCTATTTCAAAAGTGGTTTCTAGGAAAGAAACTCTAATGTTTTTTCAAACTTGATGACTTACCAAAGGAGTTTATATTTTTTTCTCTCTTGTAATGTGAGAATAGTATAGAAAAATATGGTATAATTATCATTATTCTTATCAGAACGAGTAAAAATATGATAGTGTTTTTTTTTTTGTTTCAAGAAAACCTACTTTAACCTTACGGTGTATTTAAACTGATAGGAATAAAGCTCAGGAGCAAAATTTTAGAAGTTGGGTGGGAGAAGATTGTCCCACCATACACGAGTCTGAAGCAAATAAAAACTTAATTTTGAAAGCAAAAAAAGTGTAAAAGAAAATAATAAAATATTATATTCTCCTCTCCTCTCTCTCTCACTTTCCATCAACTTTCTCTCATTTTGCTTCCAGATGCCATACTTGTTCTAGTATTTTCTGGACCATAAAAAGTAGGTAGCAAGTTAGATTAAAAAACAAGTTATCTCTACTACTTATAAAAGAGGTATCAAAAATTTAAAGTTCCTATTTTTCTGCTCCCAACGTTTATAATTCTCATTTATGTTCATAATTTTCAATTATTCTTCATTAATATTCATAACCTCTTATTAACTATGCATGTCTTCACTTTTCTAGACTTGGTTTGGTAGGGATTTTAAGGAGGGAAGCTAAGGGGGAGGAAGGTGCAATGAGGTAGAGGGATAGACATACCTTAAAGCCTTCAGGTTTGGTTGGAGGGAAGGAGAGGGGATGTGCTTATTTTTGTAGTTTATTTTCTCTATTCTTTTGTGTCCCCCGATTTGGAGGGATTCTTCTCTCTCTAACATTTTAATTTATTTTGTAATGTCCCTTCCCTCTCATTCCCTCCCCTCACTCTCTACCTCCCCAACTAAAAACCCCCCTATCAAAGGCAAATCTACTTTTTGTCCCTCACCTCACCTTACCTTTCCTCCTACCAAGTCAAACCTCTAATAATTTAGAATAATAAGAAGAACTACAAAATAGATTATAATCTATCAGAAATAAACTATTAATTGTAAAAAATAGTAGGAAATAATTATTTAACAAATTGTTATATATAATTATTAGGACTATGTTAATTATTAATTTTTTAATAATAGCATGATAAATTAATAATATTAAAATTACAATATTCTTTAATAATATAAATATTTAGTAGTATAAATAGTATAATTATTTTAATTACTTAAATTAGTATTAAACTATTATTCAATAATTATACTATTAAATAGAAATTTTGAGAATATTATAAAATTACTTTATTAAATTATTTAATAAAATAATATATTTCTTTATAGGTATTAATAGTATTATAATTATATCATGTGTAACTATTATTAATAAGATTAGATACGAAATAAGATAATAATTTATTATCATTATCCTAATTATAATTATACTATTATAACTACTAAAATACTTTACAATGTTAAATAATTATTAAATATTTAGGTGGAGTAGATTGGGGCATATATTAAAATTGTACGGGAGCATGTATTAAAATTGTACATCCTTTTCTAAAACACATGTGGTAAATCCATCCATGGATACGTAAGTAAAAAGTATTTTAACTTCATCTTTAACTTTTCCTTTCCTCTTCTCTGCTACCACCGAAAAATTTGGATTTTATATAGTAAATGTGATCTAATCGGCAGGAACGCAATTCAGTATTTCTAGATATGAGATTTTTTACAATTTAATTTTCAATCCACCACGGGTGATCCGAATAGTATGGAGGTTGCAATATAGCTCCCATGGTCTTTGGTTCAATTCTAGATTGGATTATCAAAAAAAAAATAAAAACTATACTCCAATTTTAATAAATCCATCCTTTATAAATAATGTGAAATTGGTGGTACTCTTAAAGGCACCAAACAACGCCATCTAAGCGCATAAAGTAATGACACGTGTTATATGCTATTTTAATAGTAAATTAGAATTTTTATATGATGAGTATTTTATCCACGGTTAGAATCCTCATCAAAATACATCTATCCAAAATCAGAAAACTTTAATTATAATCAAATATTTGGTAATCTTAATAAAATTATAATTATTCATAACTAAAAAAATCAAATAATCTTTTTACATATTTGTTTTTAATATATTACCTATCTGAAATTATTTTCTTTAAAGTCCGGTCACGAGGTCTGAATGGTAGTGTTATGGTCCTGAACGCTTAATAAGGATAATCTACGTGACTAAGGGGATAACACCTCCTTCCCAGGCGATGGTGATGCGCTAACTAGACGTCCCCTCTTCGTGGCCGACACGAAAGGCGGTACTAGTCGTCCCCTCTTCGTGGCCGACACGAAAGGCGG
>JBAKGM010000200.1:14713472-14737074 GCA_037177215.1 Asparagus racemosus | reverse complement strand
ATACACACACACACAGAGACACACACACGTCAGAAATATATGACTAGTACTCTCTTCATACGAATACTCTCTTCATGTGCCTCTCACACAAAACATCTAATCTATCAGTTTGCCCTCCCTTTCAAGTGAACATCCTTTGTATTTAAAGTATTTCTTTTAGCGAACCAAATATTCTTTTCACCAACAATTTCCACACAAACCTTGCTTAGATAGAACACGTTAACCGCTATATCATAGACTGAGTAGGCTAGTAGGATGTAAGATGTCATCAAGGAAAGAGACAAGATGATAAACATTAGATATCCTAGTGTGTAAACAAGTTAACTGACTCAAACTGAAATCTTAGTTTATTTAGTATCCTATATACGGTTTATGCGCGCTGACAACTGATTTGTCTAAATAATCATATAATCTCTTTCACTATTTTCACTTTTTTACCTAATATTTCTTGTCGTGGGAACAACTGATCAAAGTCTGTTTCAACCCTAGCTTGTTCTTTCCTTGTGGTCTTTGCACTTAGTTGAGGAACACTCAATGTTTCTGCTTGCGCTTGTACACTCCTTCGGTTCATCGGTGAGAAACACAGGGTATTTCTGCTGAGGTGAGAAAACACTGAAGATGCAGGCAACTGTGTTCGTTACATTCTAGAAATTAATTAGGTCAGATATTTGAGAGGTGCTTCTAATGATAGATTGGTTTCCTTTCTGTTGGATCATTGGTTACAATATAGCAGACTGAACAAGAGATCTCATGGATATTTTGTATGATTATGATGAACAATTTTACCGAAAAACAAAAAGAAATATAGATGAAATCGTTTTTATAGATTAACTTTTAACTTTGTAGTACCCCTTGTCTCAAAAGTTTTGAATCTTATCTGTTCGATCTCCTCAATTTTCCCATTCCTACACCTCTTCTCTGAGTTTCTTAGAACTTGAAAGAAGAGTAACAGTGCTATAGTTGGTAGATACAATTTATGGCATTACTTTCTAACGAGGAGAAGAGAAGAAACAAGAGCTCGTAGCTATACATAGACTATACTAATAAAGTAGTTGTTTTCTGGTTTAAAATTGTGATACTTGGCAAACAATTAGCTATGAAACTTTTCATATTCTTTTATATTAATTATTCTTCTTCATTTCCCTATTCTGCATTCTTTTTCTTTTTGTCGGAACTTCTTTCAGGTCCGCGGACAGATCTGGTCATTTTATTTAACTCATGACGGAAATAGCTTAAAATGCAGAGATACAAAGGCGGACATTTGGCCGAGAACCCTGACAATAAATCTATTACCGGCTGCAGTCAGAAAAGATGAAAATCGAAACACAAATAGCTATATATATGTTTGCACTGAGAAACGATCTTCTTTCTACTGTGAGGGTGACCCTATTATGCATTCTTCCTTTTATATACTTTTTACATCATCCCAAACAAATTAAATTAATCTGAAATCTTTCATCTTTTCTAACATAAATCTTTCATTTAATGACAATTGCATTAGTCGGGGTGCATCCCGTTACAATATTGTTAGCTCAACAATATTGTAATACTTAGTCCTGTGCATCGCAATGTTTAAAAAAAAGTTAGTAACAGAAGCCCACCAGTGTGTAGGAAACTGTACTTGGTCAAAATAATGAAATTCCAAGGTATTGACCTTTAGTTCAGGGCACAATGAGGTAGGGGCCGTAGGGCTCCTAATTTAGCAGTTAATTAGCTCCTTCCTTCTGCATCTCAATTAAAGCATGGGTCCATATATTGACACTTTCTAATCTGTTTCTTTTGTCCCAAAAATAAAAAAATAAAAAATAAACTTTGTATATTATTATTATTATTATTATTTTGCAAATGTGGCCCCATTGGCACCTCTGAGGATAATACCAAATTTGTTTTTTTTTTTTTTTGACAGGAGTTTTCAAAATTTTCACTCTTTACTGTGCAAGAATGGGCATCGGCCTTAGTAGTATTGTTCACCTTTTGAGCAACATAGGCGTCTCCTCCTCTCTTTCTTCCTCTCTCCATCTCCATTTCATGTGAAGAAAGAGCGGAGGTGTCCCACGCAATTGACTAACATTCTCCACTCACATGACTGTTCTAGCAAAGCATCATGCGAAAATGCCTTTAGAGCCAACTCATGAACAATATTATGAGGGTGGGAGGATAAGGGAATTATACTATACTCTCGAACACCCTTTTCTTCTTCTCCATTTTTTATAAAATTTTAATTTTCATTTTATGTGATATATATATTTCGGATATTTCTTCTTATTAGGGGGTATTTTAGACTTTTTAATAGTGCCGTTAATGTCGTTAAGATAATTTTATGATGCTATATGAAATTTCTCTCTGCAAGTTTGAGCATTAACGATATTTTTCTCTAGTAAAAGTAGTTTACGGAAGTTTTATTATGCAAAACTGTCTCCGGCCCCTAACAATTAATATGATGGTTTTGTGAAACTTACCCTCTTCCTTGCTACATTGCATGCATGTGGAGCTATTTACAACATCCAAATGGGTGTATAAAGCAATTTTGTGTAGAAATTGATTAATAGATGGCCCAAGTCAGATTTTATGGGTGTATAAATGATTTTTCTTTAGTTTAACTTTGACATGACATGTTAGGACCTGCCCAAGTCAGACTTTAGTGGCTCATATCAGGTTAGCATGGCAGTGCTCACTATGGATAAATCTAAGAGAGAACTATTTTTCAACGGTCAATTTTGTAACGATTGGCTTGTAAACAGTAATTATGAAACCTCTCCTACACAAACCACAGAAATGCGTTGCCTGCTATGTTTACTGAGCACAAGCTGTAATGTGATTATGATACCAACAAATTCTGTAGTAGCTTAAACTTCAATCTTGGGCTGCTAGCTCTCTCTAGTCCACATAGCTCCTCCATCATAGACTTGGAATATCGGTGTACCTTACTGTCCCTCCACCGACTAATATTGTCAATGCATGCAGGTTGAAGGCATCTCAAGAAGCAGTACTCCTCATTCCTTTATCCCCTTCTTTTCAAAAGGTTCTGTCCTCTAATTTAAGAAAGAAGAAACTCCTCTTTCAACATCCACTAATGAAAAATCTTGAAACATGCCGGCTAATAAATGTTACCAACCCATGGCAATCATCCACCTGTCTATAGGCAAAAGTAGGGTTAATTGCATGTAGAACCCCTGTAGTACTGTCGTCGTCTTGAATTTACTATCCCTTAGTTTCACTGTTGCTGATAGACTCCGCGAGTTAAATTATTCTGACTCTTTTATCTTCAAATAGACTCACTAATTTCATGCAATATCTTCAAATAGACTCACTAATTTCATGCAAATTAAGGTAATACTTGCCAAAATTTTACCAAGCTTAGAGTCAAAGTATTTAGCCTGGGGGGGTTTATACTGCAACAATTAAACTACCAAACAACGAGGGGTTGTATGTGGAATTAACCCTTAAAAGTAATTACATCGAATTTGAAGATTTTTATAGTGATAGAAAATTCAAGATAATATCTGAATCGTTGAGGTTGAAATCGATTAACTTGGAGATTTGGTGGACTTCAGAGTTCCAGGGAGAGGTGGAAATATAATCCATGTGGAATGAGATATGTACATAAAGTACATAATTCTTTTGTTAGTTTGCAAGAGTAAGCATATGAATTGTTTCTAAACGTTCTTGATTGATATTGATGGTGATTGTGATTGACGTTTCCTAATATTGGTTTGTAGAAACAGTGGTAGGGTTTTATGGCACCACCAAAGTGTAGAATTGATGAGGGAGGGTTGCTTGCCGGGCACAAAAGCTTATATTTGTTGCTTTTAGTTGTATTCTTCAAAAATGTTTTACGTACTGACAGTTAATGCGAAGGATTTGTGGCCTCTTAATGTAGATTATCGGCACATACAACTGTTCTATCATTATAATGCAATAAACATCCGTAAACAATTGATATTTGTAAATGTTCTTACCCTAATTCACCATTATATATTTAATAAGTTTTTTTTATCTTCTTATGACGATTAAGATCAATATTTAACTTTTCATGAAAATTAATCGCAAATGACAAGTAAAACTGTATAACTTTTAGCAAGAACCCGTAAATCTATGACAGTGATCTTTAAATACCTGCACATTCCAATAAACATCCTCAAATATTTTACTGCATCTATCTAGATTTTTGGTCATAATCTATTGAAATTATCATAACATAAACAAATTGATTGTTTTAATTTTACAAATCGCACATCTAAACAAATTGATGGTTTTAATTTCACAAATCGCACATCTAACCTCCACACAAATTTCATGTAAACGCTAGCTCCACGCCGATTCTTGATGCACCTTTAAAAAGAAAGCCAGAACTAGATAATGACAGGTTAACCAATACAGCTCAGCTTAATCTCTACTACCCCAGAGGACCAGAAAGTAAAAAAGTGTGGGTTGTTTCTTGTCTGAGGAAATGAAGACCACATCATCCACTTGAAGGGATGAAAGTGTCTGTTGATGTCCTGTGTGTTCAAATTTTATGCATGCTGTTCAGATAATTTGTGAGTTTTTTTAGTGCACAAATAATGATGTAGAACGCATAAAGAATAAATTCATGTAGCATGGGACTGTCATATGAGTTAAATGTGGCTGTGAACACATTATTGACTTGTCCACAAAGAAATGACCATATCTCCCAATCTGAAAGATAGATTCTGACGTATTATATATGTAAATCACCTATCTCAACAAGACAAACAATTAAATTGGCAGATTCCCAAAATCTCATCAGCAGTGCACATTTTTAGCAGAATTTTAGAAATAACAGCCTTTAGGTTATGTTTAGTAATAAATTATTTTCTTGTTTTGATTAGAAAACAAATCCAATTTGATGTCAAATTCGACCAATTGATTTCCTCATTCATAGGAGTCTTTTTCGGATAGATATTGATACATTCTATTTTGATGTAATTCCAATTTTGTTAAAAGTCTACTTTATTTGTTTATTTGAGAAGAGACTTGTAACTCTAGAATAATTATAGCAGTTTATCAATAAAATTCTTCTTATAATATTTTCTTCATGGATTTGAAGTTATTTGTGGATTTGAAGATCGTTCTCTGTGGATTCGAAGAGCATTTCTTGATGGATTTAGAGGTTTATTATTTCTACATTGCGTTAATTGGTATCAAAGCCATGTTTCTCTAATCCAATGACAGGTGACGAAGTCCCTACTACCCAAACTAAGTTTCATGTGTTCAAAAACGAGTTTTATGATATCAAGATTGAGGTTAATTAATTCAAGATATTTCTGTGGACTAACTTGCTTTGGCAATAGAGCGTCTAAACTCGGTTGATGGTTGCCAAAGACGAGGCAGACTTCGTATGAAAAATCCAACAGTGATGATTGTAGAGATTACCAAATATAGGAGAACTATGATGTTGAAGGATTAAAAATACCATCCTTTAATAGAAACCTTCATTTTGAGGATTTCCTTGATTGGATTGATGAGGTGGACAAATATTTCGAGTACCAGATAATACCAAAAAATTAAAAAATTAAGTCAATGGTCTACAAACTTAAGGGAAGCATCTGCATAGTGGGACGAAGTATTAATAAACCTATACCATTAAGGAAGGGATCTGATTCGAACTTGTGTGAAGATGAAAAAATTATTGAGAGACCATTTCTTGAATTCCAACTACAAATAGTGTCGTATATCTTTGCAAAATACTTTTATCTTAGCTTACACAGTCCATCTAGCAAAGAAGGTGGAGCAACAATTTGAGAGAACCATAAAGGATCTTCATCATGGACGTTCTCACACTAGTTATGATCGTGGCAAGACTAATAAACCTCAATTCGTCCCTAAGGGAGGGGGTCTTTATTGGTTGAGGATTGTTGATTTAATACTATATTATATACATTTTGATTGAACTGTTTAAATGGGTTACAAGATGTATTCAATTTATTGTTGTCATCTGTTAATCGAAATGAGGGTGGTTTTTTAATTTAATATTTATTTTTTGGTAATGATTATTATTCAACATAATAATTTAATTTAAAACTCTTAATGCATATAATCCACAAATCTAAACTTCAGTCCAAGTATCCAACCATCAATCTATGAATCCAAAGCAAAAGTTTAAGAATCCAGACCAAAAATTCAAGAATTCTAGTCATAAAAATTAAAATCCAAGCGAAGAGTCTCAATCCAAGAATGTCGGATTCGTAGACAATTGTCCGAGTTCAAATCAACACTTCGGAATGAATAACACATCTTAAGTAAGAGTCCAGAATCATGAAGAGCTTAGAAGAAGAAAGAAAGAAGACTGCAAAAGTATTATCACACAAAATTAGAGCCACCCAAGATAGCGACTAATAAGAAGAAGCTCTTTTTAGTCATGGACAATTAGACACTCACAGAAGATTTGAAGAGCGTAAAAAAGATTTATACGATGGTTGTAACTAAAAAGGAAGATTTAGTCACCATTCTGTTTCCTCTTGAGAAGAAAACCATCATTGTGCCAGAGATTTCTAGTGTTGATCATGATATGCTAGTGAAGATGGGTATTGTTCATGATATTGCCAATGCTATTGTGGAAGATATTACATCTGCTAATTTTGTTCTAGTGAAGGAGAATAGTAGAATAGAGAGCGAGACAATTGATTATATTTGTAACTTGATTGATGGAGGGTCCATAGCAAAGAAAATGAAAGAACTGGGGATTTAGTATGAGGAAAATTCTTTTTTGGAAGCAATGATTGTCATTGATTTCAACAACATTAAGATGACATTTCTGGTACTATAATATAAGAAGCTACAAGGAAAATATTTTAAAGGAGTTTTTCAAGTCAACTATAAAGACATATGCTACCAGTGATATACATATGCTGTAGGAAAGATTTATAAACAAGTTTAATTCAAAAGAAGTCCTAGCATGGAGGTAAAAAAGCAAATGAAAAAAAATTAATGTGGAGTACAAGGTGAATGCTGATCAATGTAGGATAAAAATTAAAGTTCTTTATCGAGAAAATTACTATTCAAACAAATATAACCTCAGGGTTGAGCTTCTTTCAACAAGAGGAGATTGGTGTAGGATATATAAAGAATAAGTCATGAAGCAAGGGACTGTTTATATGAGCCAAACGTGGATACAAACACATTGTTGACTTGCTCACAAAAAATAATCATATCTCCCTCTCGAAAAGGCAGATTCTGATATATTATATATATAAATCTTCTATATCAGACAAATGAAGCCAACTAAATTGGCAGATTTCTAAAATCCCATCAACAATACCTATTTTTATAATAATTTGGAAATAATCAGCATTTAGGTTATTTTTAGTAATAAAGTAGATTTTTGTTTTAATTAGGAAATAAATCCGATCTAATCTCAGATTTGATTGATTGATTTTCTCAATCATAGGAGTCTTTTTAGGGTAGATTTTGATACCTTTTTTATGTAATTCTAGTCTTGCTAGGAGTCTAGTTTATTTTTCTATTTAAGAAGAGACTTGTAAATTGAAATCCTAAAACAATTAAAACTTTTTATCAATAACTCTTTTTATAAATTTTTTTGTGGATTTGAAGTTCTTCATGGATTCAAATATCGTTTTTTTATGGATTCAAAGAGTAGCCCTTGATAGATTTCGAGGTTTATCACTTCCATGCTGCGTTAAATACTAAGTTAAATCGGTTTCATGTTTCTTGTTTAAGGTAAGACAAACTAATACATATTATTTGAATAACGTGTGAGTTTGGTTAGTGTATAAAATACTTAGTTAAATTGGTTTTGAATCCACCAGGGTCTATCAGGGTGTTTGGTTGGGGTTGCTCTCCATTCCATGGTTACATATTCAAATATCATTGCCGTCTTTCTTGGAATTAGGATGAATTTTAAATCAGGTCCTCTCAAGTTGGTGAATTGGATCATGATCCACCAAGAATTTGGGATGACTGAATCCGGGTCACGGTTCGCCATAGCGTCGCATATTTCCAACTTCGTGAGGGTATTTAAGTGCAAACTAGGGGACACTGTAGGGTATTAAAAATGCAATTAAGCCTTATATGGGCTATTGTACACTATGATTCCTCTTCTTTAATTTGCTTTAAATGCGTGCTTAATAAGATTTGAACATGAATTACCCAATAATGTCTAGCTGAGTTGGTAAGCTACCTATGAGTTGTACTCCAAGGTCTCAGTATCGACTCTTCTGGAGAGCACTCACGAGAATTTAATTTCCTGGAATACCTGAGGCCATGTGTTACAGGTGCCCCTTAGCCACACCCGAGGGTTTGATACCCATGGTTCGAAGGATCATGGGAGAAGTTCCTTCGCCAAACCAAAAAAAAAAAAAAAGATTTGAACATGAATTGTTTTGCTACAATCGTTTTTAATTATATATTCTCAATTTCTTTGATAGGGTTAGGGCTATTATTTTGTAAGTGATTTACCTAGGGTAGAAGAGAAGTAGGGTTGTAATTCTTTTCAACATAATCAATCTCTTTTTGGAGGTCACATACGACTCGAGGTTTTTTCCCCACAAGGATTTTTTCTCGTTAAAATTTCTTGTCTTCATGATTGTGATTTTCTTCTTTGTTTTCGAGGCTGGATCTATTTCGTTCACTTATCCTCACATTGTGCAAGTTGAGGGTGGAGATTATTATTTGGCTCTGCTTAGTGTGATGGTGTTGTTTAACCCCAACACATGTGTTGTAATTTTATGCTTTTAAACCATTTTGAACACAACTAGACCTCAGGCTGGCATTGGAGTAAAGGTATCTCCCTTAGCTCTTTTGGATCTTACATGAAGCTTTCCTTATTTGTTAATGCCTTGGTAGGGACTCGAAATAAAACAAATAAGTACTCTGTTTGCTTCTTACATGGGTCCTTCATGAAGCCAAAGAGCAAAACATATCCAGAATATAAGCAATGAGTTCAAAGCAAAAAAGATAAAACCTTTTCACGTATATCTTATTAGAGAATTCTATATCTATTTGTTTCTTTAGAGAAATAACGGGCCAAAGAATATTACTGTAACTAGAACCAGAGTAAAACTCCAGCACCAAGTTGAATTTAGATGTGCCCCTAGTAGTCAATGCTTTCACATTGATATTTAGGTAGCCCTCTCCTACTCCTATAACTTGATATACCTCTTAGTACCCTCTCATTCTCTTCAACTAGATCTCTTGTTGACAAAACACAGCATATGTTCTTTACTCAAAACTCTCCAAGATGATATCTCTCAAAGATCTCTACAATGTGTTAGCTGCAGTTGTTCCTTTATATGTAACCATGTTCTTAGCCTATGCCTCTGTAAAATGGTGGAAGATCTTCACTCCTGATCAATGCTCTGGCATCAATCGCTTTGTCGCTGCCTTCGCCATCCCCCTCCTCTCGTTCGAATTCATTTCGCGCATCAACCCTTTCAAGATGAACTTCCTCTTCATCGGTGCCGACTCTCTCTCTAAAGCTCTAGTCCTCTTACTCCTCTTTTCCTTTGCTAAATTCTCTTCAAAAGGAAGTTTAGATTGGTCTATAACTCTCTTCTCATTAGCAACTCTACCTAATACTCTTGTGATGGGTATCCCTCTTCTAAAATCTATGTATGGGAATGAGCAAGAGAGTCTCATGATTCAAGTAGTAGTGCTTCAGAGTATAATATGGTACACTTTGCTTCTGTTTTTGTTTGAGTATAGAGTAGCGAGGCGTACGATAATGAAGAGGATTAGTGAAGAGAGTTATGTAGAGGATGAAGTTGTTCATGTTATTGTAGCAAGACCATCCATCGAGCTTGAGCAGCAGAGGGTTCAGGTAGGAAGTAGGGTTGCACCGGAATTGGGAGAGGTGGTGAATATTGATAAGGAATCAGAGGAGGAATGTGGAAAGGAGCTTCATATGTTTGTTTGGAGATGTGGGTGTTGCAACTCTGAAGGCAAGGTTCATTGTACTAAGAAATTGTCATCATATTTATTTATTTTTAGTGTTTTTCCTTTGTAAATCTTTATAGTTCTTTATCAGGTGTCTGTGAGAAATCAATGAAAGTTTGTAGCAGAGAAGAAGATAAAGAGAACGCAAAGGAGAAGCAGAAAGAATCCAAGGTTGAATTTAAATTGATCATGAAGATGGTTTGGTCTAAGCTTGTCAAGAATCCAAATTCATATGCAAGTATCCTGGGTTTAAGCTGGGCTCTAGTTTCTGGCAGGTATTATCTCTCTATTTTCTCTAATTAATTTGCAATCTGTTCACCTTTTTTTCTTCTGATCAAAATCAATGCAGATGGGGAATACAGAAGCCTGCTATACTGGAGAATTCAGTGACGATGTTATCAAATGCTGGATTGGGAATGGCTATGTTTAGTTTAGGTGAGATCCGTACCAAAGACCAAAGATTTTATGTATCACATTTGAAACGAGAATGTGAAATAAAATTCCCTTTTCAGGATTGTTCATGGCTTTGCAACCAAGGATAATAGCCTGTGGAAAGAAACAGGCAACGATTGGAATGCTGATAAGGTTTATTGCTGGTCCTGCTATAATGGCGTTAGCTTCTGTAGCAGTTGGCATCAGAGGCAAAACACTTAAAGTCTCTATAGTTCAGGTAAGATGTTTGTTCATCTCCAATATGCACATAAGTTCCTTATAAAATGTACAGCTACGAACATCAAATGATTCATAATTGCTCTTGATCAGGCTGCTTTGCCGCAAGGAATTGTGCCTTTCGTGTTTTCGAGGGAATATAATTTGCACCCTGCGGTTCTGAGCACAGCGTAAGTTCGTTATACATTGGATTTGAATTGAATCTCAAGTAGAAGAATTCTAAAAGAAAGACTAAATGAGCTTTATTTTCTTTTCTTTAATTACTAAATTCGCAGGGTTATATTTGGGATGATGGTGGCATTGCCGGTCACCATACTCTACTACATCCTATTGGGTTTGTAATTTCTGACAATTACAGTAGGCTGCTAATCCTTGGAGATTAACAATCGTAGTGTCAGTGAGGCTAGATTTTCCTTGGATATCGGTGTGAAAAGTGATCTAAAGAGAATTGCATTCTGGAAATCTTGTGTTAAAATCTGTCACGGAGCTTTCTTTGAATTCTTCACACCTTCATGGACCACATAAGGCTTAATATTTATTGTTTCTCATCTGTCACTCTCATGGTGTTATAAAAAAATTTAAAAAAAAAATAAAAGAGTTGTAGTGAACAAAACAACTTCTCTTGGAAAAAGAAATTACGTAAGCAATGAATCTAGAGACTAAACATCAAAATCAAAAGGTAAATATAATGAATAATAAAAATAAAATCAGTCCAACCACAAATATTTTATGCTTTATTCTCGACTGGATTTATTAGATATGCATCCCATGTTATGTCGACCAGCTTTGAGGATTAGCTCAAAATGTGCCAAAAAGCCATTAATGAGAAAAGGACACGGGAGTTCTGGACAGTTGTTTGTGGGACCAATTTCTCCCCTTATTTTAAGAGAAATTGGTGATTTGTCTTAACAAAGATCAAGTAGTATGTAGAAACTTTGCTTTGGAAAACAAATATTATACAACTTCCTAAACAGTCAGATAAATTACTTTGAATATGTATCCATATTAGTATTTTTCTATTTCCTTAATCTAGCAATGACAGATAGTGATATGATATGAGTATCAGGAGGCATTTATTAAGGAAAAAATATTGATACTCCTTTGTTATTGTCATAGCATACCATGGAGTTTGTAATGCAAACTATCAGGGCTTTAGTAAGAATAAATTTCGCAAAACCCCCTGAGCTTTGTTAATTTGCACAAAACAACCATCAGTTTCAAAAATTAGAGAAACCCCCCTAAACTTTGGGGAGTTTCAGAAAACTTTCCTTAACTTTTGAAAACTACCACCTGCATTTTGGAGCGAATTCCATCCTAGGGTTTGTCGGAAAGAGAGAAAAGATGAAAAATAGGGGAAACGTAGGAAGAAAGTTTTGCTTTATGGGTATACTGAGAGATGGATGCTATTAAAAAAAAAAAAAAAAGGTTGTTCAATACATGGAACTTTTTGAAAGACTCCAAGTTTCAAAACTCGTCATGTTTTGTGCAGACAAAAGTTCAGGGGGATTTTCAGAATTTTCCCCTTTAATAATGTGCACTTCTCTTACTAATTTTCGTTTAATTGTATAAGTTAGCACCTTATCCAAATTGCAAGGTCATTTTAGACCACCTCATGAATATTGGAAAAAAAGAACATTTGCCTTCCGGATTTATTGAAAAACATAGCCAAATATCAATGCTCTCTTTCCTTTTTCATCTTTGCTCATTGTCATTGCGACACCGCGAGCCAATATTCTACTTGATATAATTTTGCTCATAAAAGCATGAAAAGTATCACATACGACTCTCAAGCGAAAATTTATGCAAATAGAAGAATGTCATAAATGCCAGCAATATCACCCAACTAAGTATATGCATGGCAAGACCAAGATGCGTCTGATTTCGTATATAGCAAATCGACCAAATCATAATATGCTACAAGTAACCAAGCAGAAAAGGACTCCATGGACATTAATTTACTCTAAGCTCACCTCCTGACGTCTAGTAATTCTAGATGAAGTAGAATTGGCTCTCATGTGCTTGGTATTTTCGTGGTCTTTTGCATGCATCCTTCGATAACCCTAACTTGTCATGGATTTGAAACGTATGGGATAATCTTGAGGTCTTGTGGAAATTGACGTTCCAGATTACCTCTTGCATCACTGTAAAATTACTCGCATTCTTGGCTGTTATGGGACATGATATTACTGTAGTATGTTTTTTCACTGCGCAGAGAGTAAGAAGATATAGATTTTCTCTTATCAAGACGAGTGAATGGTATCACACACCCTAAATCCTATATCTAATGAATGTCAGATTGAACACATGTGTTACTTTTGAGTTTGATTACAAGTCACAACAAAAATTTCATTAGCATTTCCTTAAGAAAAATCGTAAATAAAGGGTGAAAAAAAAATCATGCTCATATTTACCATGACTTTAGGCTTAGGGGACATCAAGAACTGGCAATTTAGTTGTCTAAGAGATTGCGCGCGCATACACACAAAGATGTATGTTTTAGCTAGTGTGAGTCTATTAGAGCACAATAATGTTGGATTTTCCCAAAGTCCAGGGTCCGATTAGACTAGAGGCATGTCCTTTTCTTTCCGTAAGGAAAATTGTGAGCAAACCTTTATGTGATTTGATTTGACAGCGTTGGAGCTTACGGCACTTTTCTATGCTTAATAAAACAAAGGAATGATGGGCAAGTCAACAATAATCTTGAAAAAAGGGATTAATTACAAGTCGTTACCTTAAAGAAAACGGTAGCCTACAGAGCAAGTTGTTACAATTCTAGTGGATTGATCCTTGGAGAATGTAGAGTTTCTCATATTAATGGCTGGACGGAGATAAGGTTTGACTAAAAACCGACCCATGTCTTTAGACTCCAAATTTTTGTCAAAAACTGACAAAGGACACGGCTGAGATTTTTTAGATTAGTGACAGATACAAGTATTCTTTATTAGTATTCTGTTCCACTGGATTATAAGAGTTCTAAACTCCTAACTTATGCACTCATTGCTGGAAATAGGATGCAAGCTGAGGGAGGGCGAATAGAATTGCTACAAAATTTTGGAATAAACAAAGAATATATAGCGAAAAATAAAAAAGAAAAAAACTAAGAGCAACCAACACATGAACACGCTATATTTTTATAGTTGTTCGGATCAAAATTCTGCATCCACTCTTCCTTTTCGCGAAGGGCTTTCTTCACTTTGACCAGAGTTATCCTTGAATCACAACTCAATTCAGTAGGCTTTACAAATAGGACCCTGAAATCTATCTGAAACCAGTCTAAATACCCAACTCCTCACAATGATCAGAAGAAACATAGCCCTAACTAACCATACTCAATTACCTTGGCTTGAGCACGCCAACCCTCAATTATCCCGGCTTGAGCACGCTATCAAACTTGCAAGTTTAAAATGCAAAACCAACACTAAAACAGTTAAACCACAATTAAAAAGATCTTACATCCCTTATAAAATAAATCATTCTTCAAATCAATGTTGATGATGATCTGAGAAGAAACGATGTTGAGATTGAATGCAAATGGTACTCCTACTCGCTAAAATAGTCTCTTGATGTTGAGCACGATGAGAAGAAGTTGAACGAGCCTTAGGGAATCAAATTCTAACTTACAATGTCTCTCAAACCATAGAATTTGATCTCACAACCTTGTGCAAATATCCTCTCTTTCTTATTTTTAATCTCTTCTCTAATCCCTTCTTAAATAGATTTTGATTGCTTTGGAAAGAAGTCCTCTAATCAATGTTGAAATAGGAGATCAAATCTGTGATCAAACAGCTGAGATTGAATCTAGAAATCTGCCAAAACGCATCTTAACCATCAACGGTTAAACTCGATCATTGATGGTTGATGCCAATCATCGATAGTTTTCTGTAGTCCATCGATTATACAAATTCTAATTTCTGAAATTCACAAATTATTTACTGTAGTCCATCGATGACTTGTGCGACCATTGATGGTGCCTCAAGACCATCGATGGTTAATAGGTTGAAATCAACTCGAGTTGATTTTTGCATCATTTCGAGTCGCAACTTGTTCATATATGTTTATTCCTGAAATATACCATCTCACAAACTAATTAGAACCAAATGAGAGTTTGTTATTGATCAAACAAGAGATATTGCACGAACAACGTTCTTCCCAAACAAAGTTCTAACAATCTGCGCTTTTTAATAATAACAAAACTTGAAACTTGAAATCCGAAAAGTAAAAAAACATGGTGAGATATATATTCAGTTCAAGATAAATATATGGCATGTATGATATACAATGTAAGTCCCCCTACAAATATGCATACATGAAAAAGAGCAGGTAATCCAGAAACTCCACCTGAAACAAAGAAACACAAAACTCCTTGTTCGAAAACAAATATGAAAAAGAACTGGTAACCCGGTAACTCCCCTTGAAACAAAGAAACACGAAACTCTTTGTTCAAAAACAAATATGAAAACTCCCCCTAAAAATAAGCAAATAAAAAGACTTGTCACTTTGAAACCACTTGTCGCATGGAAACCACTTGTCAAAAACTCATCGTTAAACTCAGAAAGTTTTCAAATTTCCCATTTTCTCCCCCTTTTGTTAGTATCAAAAGAAACAGACACCTAGGATACACAATATACCTAAAAATCTAAATAAAAATTATTCAAATGTGTAAAGACGAGAAATACATACCGGTTCACAAAATTTTTTTTATAGAAAAGAGTACGAGAAATACATATAGAACTTCAAAACATATGAAATACGATAATAAGTCATATGAAAATTCAGATACAAACTATGAAGATATCAATAAAAAGTTTGTAGAACAACAATAAAAGTAATTATATTAGATCATAAAACAAATTCGGATATATCTTCTATTTTGAGCTTTCTTTTCTTACACAACTTGAATTATCTCAACCTTTAGAAAAGATCTAAAATCTCGATCTATCACCTCAACCATATAGGAATTTTGAAGAGGAAGAATGATAGTGTTTGGAGAACGATGTACACCATCTCTAAATGTAGAAAATATTTAGCATAGGATGGATGCTCTTGAGATATTGCATATTTATATCCACGAGTGTGGGTCTTTGATCATCTTTTAACAAATACACTCAAATTTTGCCATGGATTTATAGAATGTGGGGTCTTTGACCATCATTTTCACGAATACACTCTTTTTGCTTGATGTTTTATAGCATATATATATACTTTTGTACATGAAAAGTAAATTGGTGTTGAATTCAAGTATAAAAAATGAGCGCAAAACCTGTTTGATATATCCAAAAATACTTTATGATCATCATATAAAAACCTTTATTCTTACTTTTACAAAACTAAACATGATAAGATTATACTAAAATGTGAAAAATAATATGAAGAATATCATAAATCATCATGGTTTTTAATCAAATATGTAAAACTTTGTGTGCACATATAATATAGATAGATTGTGAAAAATATATGTGAACCAATACGATTTAATTCATGCCTATATACCAACAGATTATCCTATCTGAATATTTCATGTAAAAGCATATACATAGGCACGTTCTAAATTTTTTAATGAAAAAAGTAAAAGAAATTTATGTTTCATTTTTTATTTTTCATAAGAAAAGAAAAAAAAGAGAAATTTATTTCTCTTAATTTTTCAAAAGAAAACAAAAAATAAAGAAGGATAAATTTTTGTTTTGTTTTTAATTTTTTATAAGAAAAATAAAAAGAAATTTGTTTTTCAATATATATATGAAGAACCAAAAATCAAATAAAAACCAAAAAAAATCTATCTAATCCAATCATATACATACAAAAAGATAAATCAACATGCTAGATATCAAGAGATAAAATACCTAAATCTTGTCTCAACCTAGTGAAATGATTTTCAAGCAAAGGTTTTGTAAAATATCAGCAAGTTAGTCAGATGTAGGGACAAACTCAATTTGAACATTCTCTTCCGCAATATGGTCCCTACCAAAGTGATGTCCAACATCTATATGTTTTGTGTGTGAATAATAAACTGGATTATTGCTCAAATCAATAGCACTTTTATTATCATATCTAAGAGGAATTTTCTTAAAGGTAATGTCATAGTTCTAAATAGTCAAAGACATCCACAAGGCTTATGCAACTACCTAATGCAATATACTCGGCTTCTGTAGTTGACAAAAGTATACAGTTTTACTTCCTACTAGATCAAGATACTACAGAATGTCCTAAAAGATGAACTGCACCACTAGTGTTTTTCCTATCAGTATGGCATCCAGCATAATCACTATCAAAGTATCCAATCAAATCAAAAGAATTTCACATTGGAAACCATAATCCGAATTTTTTCATTCCAATTAAATATCAGAAAATTCGTTTTACAGCTTTCAAGTGTGATTCTTTAGGATTTACTTGAAATCTTGCACATAAACACACAGAAAACATAAAATTTGGATGAGAAGTAGAAAGATATAAGAGACGACCAATCATACCTCTATATCTTTTCTCATCAATTGAGATACTTGCTTCATCTTTCGTAAGCTTTGTCGAAAGGCTCATTGGAGTTGGTGCAGACTTTAAACTATCCATCCCAAAGCATTTTAAAAGTTCTTTCACATACTTCTCCTATGATATAGACACTTCATCTTTTATCTATTTTACCTGAAACCCTAAGAAATACTTAAGCTCTCCATCATGCTCATCTCAAATTCATCGTACATTAGCTTCTCAAACCTATGACAAAGATCCTTATTAGTAGCTCCGAAAATAATATCATCTACATACACTTGTACAATAAGGATATCTTTTCCCTCAAAATGAACAAATAAAATATTGTCAGCAAAATCCTTTTTAAAGTTGTGTTTAAGAAGATAATAACTCAAATGATTATACTAAGCTCGAGGTGCTTGTTTAAGACCGTATAAAGTTGTATCTAATTAACTTATACACATGATCAGGAAATTCATGATCAATAAAACCAGGGGATTGTTCTACATAGGCTTCTTCCTTTAGGTACCCACTTAGAAAGATACTTTTCACATCTAATTGGTAGAGTTTAAATCCTTTGTAACAAGAAAAGCAAGTAAGATCCTGATGGCTTCAAGTCTAGCAACCAGCGTGAAAGTTTCATTAAAATCAATGTCTTCTATTTGATTGTAATATTTAACAACAAGTCTAGCTTTATTTCTTTTGACATTACCTTTTTCATCCAATTTATTCTTAAACACCCACTGAGTTCCTACAATGGGATGATTATTTGGATTAGGAACTAAATTCCACACTTTATTTCAAGAATTGATTAAGCTCTTCTTGCATGGCTATTATCCAATTTCCATAATTTATAGCTTCATTGACATTCTTTGGTTCAATTTTAGATATAATGTTCATGTAAGTACAAAATTCACCAAGGAAGGAATGAGAACTATTACCTTCACTTACCTTCGTAGTAGTCATTGAGCAAAAATAGTCATTCAAACGAGCAGGCGGTTGACGATTTCTTTTGGGAAGTATTCTTGTAGATGATTTCTCCAAATCTAATCCTTCAATTACTTACAATGTCTGCGAATTTGACTTCTCTTTAGAATCTTCTTTCACTTCCTCACTTTTCTCTTTCTTATAGCTTTGTGTTTCCTTCTCCTTTCAATCATTATTATTTCTTGTTCTACATGTGGATTTGGTTCCATCACAATATTATCATCACCCCTGTTAACAACATTTATATTGTTAGATTCATCAAACTTAACATGAATTGACTCTTCTAAAATTTTCATTCTCTTGGTGAAAACTCTCTAAGCTTTACTATAAGAAGAGTAACCCAAACATATACACTCATCAACTTTAGAATCAAATTTCTCTAATTGATCTTTCGTATTCAACAAATAACACTTACAATCAAAAACACAAAGATATGAAATATTTGGGGTATTTTGATAATAAAGTTCATAAAACATCTTATTTAGCATAGGTCGAAGATAAGCTCTATTACTCACATAGCATGCTGTATTAACTGCCTCATCCCAAAAGTACTTAGCAATTTATACTCATTTAATATGTTCTAGCCATCTCTTGTAGAGTCTGATTCTTCCTATCGACAACTCTATTTTGTTGTGGAGCTCGAAGTGAAGAATACTCGTGAGTGATTTCTTTATTAACACAAAAATCTTCAAAATTTTTGTCTTGAAATTCCCCTCCATGATTAGAATGAATAGTACAAATGGGGAGACCTTTCTCTTTCTCAATCTTTTTCAAAAAATTTTCAATGATTTTAAGCACACACTTTTTTTTGGCTAAAAACATGACTCATGTGAATCTAGAGTAATCATCAATCACAACTAAACAATAACTATTACCTCTCAAACTCTGTGTAGAAACAGGTCTAAATAAGTCCAAATGAAGTAATTGTAAGGGTTTAGATGTGCTCACCTAACTCTTCAAGCTATCAGAAGATTTCATAAATTTACCTTTGGTGCAAGAATCACATAAACTTTTATTCTTAAAATTAGTTACATGCAAACCTCTAACCAGCTCCTTTTTAAAAAGTTTTTGTAATAGTCTCATACTTGTATGTCCAAATCTTCCATGCCAAAATTCATCATCTTCTCCTCTTACAACTAAATATTTTACATTATTAGATTTGATATCATTGAGATTCAATATATAAACACTAGCATGTCTATTACCACTAAACATAATCGAACATGTTTGTGAATCAATTATTTTGCATATTTAAGATTTGAAAAGAATAGACATACCTTTGTCACAAAGCTAACTAATGGAGATGAGATTATTCTTTAAACCATCAACAAGTAAAACTTCGAGGAGTTTAAAAGAATCATTACCTATATCACCCATTCCTATAATCTTACCGTTGGCATTATTTTTAAAAGTCATATCCCCACCTTTCTTTTTATCAAGATTAAGGAATAAATTCTTCTTACCAGTCATGTGACGTGAACATGCTGAATCTAGATACCAAGTACTTCCCTGTTCCTTAGATCTCCAATAAGCTTCCTCTCCTGAAGATACACCATTCAACTCTTTAGCAATTTGAACATTAGCCATAAGACACTGATTTTGATCTACGGTGTGATCGTCTAATTCTTCTTCATTACTTGATGATTCCCAAGATGTTGCTTTGAAGCTTTTATTATTCCCTTTGAACTTTGTTTTATTGAGAGGACAATTGTTCTTGTAATGTCTTGGCTTCCTGCAATGAAAACATATATTATCAAAATCTGGACCTTCATATTGAATGTTTTTTTTTACCTTAGTAGAAGTTCGATTCTGTTTATTCTTCAAGAGTTTCTACCCATCTCTCGATCTCAGAAAAGATTTGAGTCCTTTTACTATCATTGCAGACTCTTCATCTACATTCTTCTTTGGTTGGGATTTATCTTTCTTAGCACGTAAGGCTAACGACTTATTCTTTGAATTTTCTTCTGAGGCATCTTCTCTCTCTTTTAGTCGGACTTCATAAGTGATGAGATTGCCTATAACATCATCAAAAGTAAGTTTAGAAAAATTTTGAAGCTCTTTTATTGCTGTTACCTTTGGTTCCCAATCCCGAAAAAAAGAACAAAGTATTTTTCCGCAAAAATTCCTTATTATCATACTCCTTCCCTAGCGCTTTTGACTTGTTCATGATATCAGTGAATCTTGTGAACATCTGTTGTATGCTCTCAGAGGCCTTCATCTTAAAGTTCTCATACTTGCTCACCAGCATAGTAAGCTTAGCATCTTTAACCTGCGAAGTTTCTTCGTGTGTAACTTCTAGTGTTTTTCAAATTTCCTACATAGTAGAATAATTAGAAACACGATTAATTTTTTCAGTAGTAAGAGAGCAATATAAAGCATTCATGACTTTTGTATTATAAGAGTATATTTGTTTATGCTGTGGAGTTCATTTATCCTTGATTTGAACAACTATAATACCATCTACCTCAGTAGTAGGTTCCTTCTACCCATGTTCTATACTCTCCCAAACATCTAAACTAGTGGATGACAAAAAACTTTCATACGTGCTTTCCAATATGTGGAATCGGTGCCATCGCAAACTTAGGTTCGGTTGATGGCTTGTCCTTCAGGAAAAGCTAAAGCGGTGGTAAGGCTTGACATCTCTATCCTAGATTGTGCTACCTAAAGATGGATAACGAAGCTCTGGTACCACTTGTTGGAAACGGGATGCAATCCTAGAGCGGAGTGAATAGGATTGCTACAAAATTTTCAGACAAACAAAGAATATGTAGCGGAAAATAGAAAATGAAAAACTAAGAGCAACCAACACAAAAACACACAAGATTTTTATAGTGATTCAAATCAAAATTCTACCTCCAATGTTCCTTCTCGCGAAAGGCCTTTTTCACTATGATCGGAGTTATCCTTGAATCACAACCTGATTAAGTAGGCTTTACAAATAAGACCCTGGAATCTACCTAAAACTAGTCAAGATACCCCCTAGAAAAAACCTGGCCCTAGCTAGCCACACTCAATTACCCTGGCTTGAGCACGCCAAGCCTTAATTACCCCGGCTTGAGTACGCCGTCAAACTCACAAGTTTGAAATACAAAACCAACTCTAAAATAGTTAAAGCACAATTAAAAATATCTTATAGCCCTTTTAAAATAAATCCTTCTTCAAATCAATATTGATGATGATCCGAGAAGAAGCGATATTGAGATTGAACGCAAAGGGCACTCCTACTCGCTGAAACGATCTCTCAATGTTGAGCATGACGAGAAGAGGTTGAACGAGGCTCAGGGAATCAAATTCTAACTTATAATATCTCTCAAACTCTAGAACTTGCTCTCACAAACTTGTGCAAATATCCTCTCTCTTTCTTGTTTTTAATCTCTTCTCCAATCTCTCCTTAAATAGACCTTGATTGCATTGAAAAGAAGTCATCTAATCAGTGTTGAAATAGGAGATCAAACATGTAATCAAACAGCTGAGATCGAATCTGGAAATCTGCAAAAACGTGACTAAACCATCGATGGTTAAACTCGATCATTGATGGTTGATACTGATCAACGATGGTTCCCTGTAGTCCATCGATTGTTAAAATTCTAATTTCTGAAACTCACAGATTTTTTACTATAGTCCATCATTGGTTGAAGCAATTATCGATGGTTACCTGTAGTCCATTGATGTTTACGATCAATGATGGTTAACTGTAGTTCATTGATGACTTGTGCAACCATCGATGGTGCCTCGAGACCATCGATGGTTAATAGGATGAATCAACTCTCCAATTGATTTTTGCATCGTTTCAAATCGCAACTTGTTCATACATGTTTCTATTCCTAAAATATAGTATCTCACAAACTAATTAGTACCAATGATAATCTATTATTGATTAAACAAGAGATATTGCATGAACAACGTTCTTCCCAAACAAAGTTCTAACACCTATATTTTCTTGATTATTAGTAAGAGTACTTTAGGGTCATTTATTTGGCAAAAATGTAACCCAAAAGTTGTTAGCAACAGCAATGGAATATACCTTAATACTGTTGCTCGACGCTTAGAAAGAACATAGAAAAATAGGGAACAACCATAGAAACACAACAATTTAAGAAAATCTAGTAATCAATGTGATTCTTTAAATCATCGGAGTAGAACCATGTCATGATTCCATTAATAATCAACATGATTACGCGTCAACATCTCAAAATCTAATCTCTCATCTGCGATCAGGTGCATATATTCATGTAAATCAAGCTCCACACAACTCAACTCATACACAAACGTAAGCTATAATATTGAAAAAAGAAAATATTCACAAAGATTATATGATTCTAAATCCTTCCATTACCTTATACTAGTATTAAGCCCATGCATTGCTGCGGATATTATTTACTGAGGTATATATGTTGCTAAATTGATAATATGGTTTATATATATAACTATTTATAGAAACTTCAGCGACAACTTTTCTACTATTATTTACAGAGTGGATTTTCAAACCACTTAACAAAATAATACACCAAATAGCAAGTTTTATCAATTTTCTACAATAGAACCAGAAAAGATTTATATTTGCAAAATGTCTGGTAAATGTGAAATCCATCATTTGAAGAACAAAAAAAAAAAGAAGATATGAATACTGTTTTCAAGGTTAAAAAATGTTACTTCAGCTTCAGCTTGAACAGTAGATAAATGGACATGTTTAAGATTCCAAAAATACACCGTCCATGAACATTATTTATGGAAAAAAAATCATTACACCGCGAGCAGTATGGCTAGAGCAGAAAATTTTACTATATGATGAGCAGTATTTTAAATATTCTAAATCATAATGTACCAAGTACAGTGTTTACTAGCCCGGATAGTATTTTAAGGTTTTGTTTTTAAGTTAGTAGTTGTAGATTGCAAGGAAAAAGTACTGTATCAAGACTTTATCCTCTATTACATAAAGAAAACTAAACTTTTAACTGAAAATTGCAGAATACCTTTCAAATGAAAAATATTTTCTTATCAGTCATATCTCCATGTGACTTCTACGCATAGAAAGTTCGAGATATTGAAGAATAATACCTGCATGAATGATTAAATGTATATAATGGTTTTATTTAAACAAGTTATAATGTACAAAGTCCTATTATTGAAAACGAATGTTAACCATAATTACAGTTAATATACATTATACATACATTTCAAGCACCTATACAACAACACACTGGCCTTGTACAATGTAAAATGTGAACTTTATCAAAAGACAAAAATAAATAAATAAATAAAAGGGTTTAGCATTTTATTCCTGTAAAACTTTGTATCGAGTATTCTCTTGATTCTTACGCAATATTGTAGTATAGAGTATATTATCGCTGAAAGATGAATTTATTTATTATTTGCGTGATTTCTTTGCAGGTTCGGGGTAAGGATCTATCCAGCATTTGTCCGCTGCAACTGCTCTGTTCCATCTTCGTCTGAACATCTCCTGTTCAGCATAAGATCGTTGTCTCACCTGCATCAAGGAAGAGCAAAACCATATAATACCTGAGCGAGAGAGGAGCGTGCATTTCTGTACACACACACACACACACACACA
>JBAKGM010000200.1:14697188-14707369 GCA_037177215.1 Asparagus racemosus | reverse complement strand
TATATATATATTAATACAAATTCTGTAAATAAGATATGCCATGAACATGAAAGAGGCACTACTACCAAAAGTTTCATATGTCCACGCTTATTTTGGGAAACATGTCGAAGTGTTGTGTTAATTGCAAATGATTAACAATGATACAAATAAAAAATGTTGCAAGCTACGACGCATGTTTGTGCTATTAGATAAATAAAATGAAAGTATTACAAATAGGTGTCACGAGTTGTGATACATTTCCACGTGTAAAAAGATCCTCTCTCCACACGTGCTCTGTCCACACTTTCGACTTGTGTCACGCTTAACTCGTGTGACAAAAAATATGTCGTGAGATGACAAAAAAAATATCACAAGTTACAGTTTCTGTTATAGTGAGGCTGGAGTTTCTAAGGGACAATTTGCCAGTCGTTTCTTCGAATAAACTAGGTTTAGATGAAAACCAAATAACCTGATTATATTTATAATTAGTGCACATAAATGCGTGTGATGGCTTATGAAAAAATTATATTGTGGTCACACGACATGTCAACAGAGGGCGAGCAAGGTCTATGGCAAAAATATCATTATTTGGATTTTTATAGTTACGAAGAAAAAATAATAATAAATCAGAATTTTCTTTAAACATCAAGACATATTAACCTAGGTTTGTCAAGTATTATAATAAAATATAAGAATAGTTGTGTTAAGAGGGGCATGTTAGAGCATAAAATATAATCTCAACCTATCACCGTGACATTGGAGTTTCGATGCATATGATAAGTTGCGTACTTGCATAAGGGGTTAATTGGATCACTGGTTAGTGTATTCAACTTATAATTAGACATTCAAACATATGTTTTAATTGATTGGATGTCCGGTCACGTAGTTAAATAGAGTTGGACTGTTGGTCACTCACTGCGCTTTTTGAAATTTTAAATTGTATTATTTCATTTAATTTTAAACAGTTTACTTATTTTATCACAAGTTAATATTTTCAAGAAAAATAATGTCAAATGCAATATAATTACCTAATACAAGTCGACCGATATATCACAAATTTTATTTCCACAAGTGTTAAAGATATTACAAATATGAATAAATCTGTTATGTCAAATGAACAAGACTCTTTTATGTCATCCCAACGGAAATCCCTTATGTTAATTTGCAAAAAATATTAGAAACTTTGTTACCCTGTGTACGATTAATCTAAAGGCGTACCCATACCAGACATGTGCCCGTACCCATATCCAAACTCCTTGGACACTCCTTGCATATATGCATACATTTATTCGGGCATATACTCAACTATACAATACATGTAATTTAAAACACTTGTCATACTTTTTATGGACATATATCCTACACTTCATATCTATTTCTTGAAACTTGTTGGACATAGGTCAAGTTCTAAATTATGATTTTGAAGGTCTTTTGGATGCCTAGTTCAAAAACTAGTGATTTTCCAATTTATAATCCAAATAATAAAAGAAACATAAAAATATTACAAGACTTTTAACTATTATCCCTGATTTCATATAAATTATTAATTCCAATATATAATATTGGGTATATAAATATTTATATAGTCGTGTCCACGTACCATACCTTTTACAAATGTGTCGTGTCTCATACCTGTACGCATGCAACATAGCTTAGAAATGATTAACGATCTGATTGATATTTAATTACATGACTAAGCATCCAAGTAATTAAAACATAGGCATGAACATCCAATTATGAGGTAAATACAGTGACTAATGATCCAATTAACCCGTTAGTATCTGACTATTTAAGTTTTTCAACACCAACTTCTATTTTATTTTCTCCTGTTAAAACTGATAAGAGATAAAAGCAACCCACAATTCACATATCAACATGGGAAAATATCAAAGAAAATGGAAAGTTTATAATATTTGCTCCGGGGTTTTTAAAAGCCGATAATTGAACAGAACCTTACAACGTCTACAAGAAAATTAGAATTTAACCCAAATCCCTCCAACTACATCACTGATGCAGCCGTAGAGCTTTTTCTATAAAAAAAAATACATGGCTATTGAACAGTGAAAGTGCGAGCTAGATATCTCAATTATATTAGCTAATTGATGATATTGATACTTACTCCAAGTCTATCTTTATAGGTGGATGACCCAGAAGAAACCTGTGAAAGTCAAAATCAAGCACTCCAGTAATTAACCAAGTGAAACAAAATTGGTGCAAGACATGAGAAATCCTACCACGGGTGGTGATATAGACACCTTAGTTAGCTCACCTTGCTTTCATTACGACTACCAAGAGTTGGTAGTCCCAAATGTCCGATATATTCACTGTCAACAACACCTACTTTTTTGCTCCTATCACCCTATGAAAAATAATTTTAGATGTCAAATGCAGGAATCAATGTGTACAAACAACAATAGCAGATAATCAAATATTACCTGAGCACAATAACCAAGCTTCATATCTAGGCCCCAAGCATGGATCAAGTCATTCTGCAAAATGATCATTATGATCATGTCGCCTGGAGACCTCATTGTATATCATGCAGCACCAACATTAAAAACATATGAAAACACGATTTTGTTTTAATGTGTGATGTGTTAATGTTAGAAGGCGGGTTTCTTTGATTGTTGTGTTCATTAGTTTTTTAGATATTGCTGCAGTAAATGCAATAGAAAAACTAGATTTTTTTTTAATCTTTCACAAGAATGAGCTTTTATGTACGGTAGCTTTGATAATAAACTGAGTAGTCTAAGTCAAATATATACAAAAATTAGGAAGAAAACATTAGTAGCATGAAAAATAATGGACAGACCTGGATCATATGCCATGCACAACGCCAGGCAGCTCTTGAAAACACAGGAGCCATCATTTCCACCCATCTGTAATAAGATACCATGTCAGTAAAAGAGAGTTTTTCCTTTTTATAATCAAAACAAAAGATTATCATACAGATGCTAATGACCATGAGGAACCGAGGGAGAGAAAATAGTTGAGATAAGAATAAATAGCATGCGCAAAGATTACACAAGAAAAAAAGTAACAATTTGGTGAACTCTTATGTTAAATTAGATACTAGAATGTGAAGAATTAGGGTTTTCCTTTGTAAAAAAGAAATTAGTCTCAACTCTCTTGGTTACTTCAAAGAAATTAGTCTCAACTCTCATGGTTACTTCAAATTTTTTGAGGTTAAAAAGAGAAGTTACCCTGTGCACGGAGGGCCAGTACTGTTCTCATAACACCTTCCTCCGCCACTATACTTGTAAACTCTTCTGTTGACGAAATAAAGAATATGAAAATAGCGGTAATGTTTTAACACACATTTTCAAAAGATGAAATAAAGAATAAATACTAAACCTATGAACATCTCCTTTTCTTGATCGTGCAGTGATCCGGTGATGAACCAACGATTTGGAAGTGTCCAGTCCAGGTTGGGATATCTCAAGACCTTCTGTTCTAATAATTGATAGATAACTGCAGCAATAAGATATGTTCCTTTTAATAATCAAATTTGAACATAGGTCTTATTTCCACTATGGGACAAAAGAATCCAGGTAGCAAAAAAAAGAACATGAGAAGCTTTACATATTGGTTAGAGTAAAACTAGATAGAATTACAAAATTCAAAGGGTTGAGATCATATTTAGTTCATAATATGAGACAAAACCCATCTTTAAGGTCTTATTATCCAAATAAAATAAGCCAAATTCAAGTAACTTGCATACCGGCCTGGATTAAAATGTTCCACATCAAGATCCTCATCCCAAAGGAAAATATAGTCATACTCTGCAACTATGTCTGGGTGTAGGAAACGCTTGGCAAACCACCTACACCACACAGACATAGCAATATTCGAGTAATTAGTTTGCTTTGACTTGCAACAGTTGAGCACATAATTTGGAATACCATTTTGTTTGATTATTTGCAGAGATATGCAGGGCTTTGTCACTCCATAACAAGTCTCTCCATTTGTCCACAATACCATCATAGTGGAATAGCATCACAATGAAAGCACTGGATGAGAACTGCAATATTACATGAATTATGTTAAATACAGCTAAAACGTCGAACGAAACTAGCTCCAAAATTGATAGGGAAAAATATATGGTTCCATAAGTTTGCATGCACCTTCTTCACTATTTGATTAACCACTTCCTTTTGCTTTATTCCAACTGCAATGGCCAATAAGCTCTTTGATGGACTTTTATGGCCCTGATTTCAAAATCCAACAGTTAATATCAACATTACATTATAAATGTGAAATGCACTTATTATAAATTGCAATTCAGTTTAAATTATCTTTAAATTTTCCTGCAATTTACTTTATCTTGCGATCAATCCTGATTCTTCTAGGTTCCACTAGGTTCATTAGATTTTCAAAATTTTAATATGCATTAAGAACTTGAGCTCAATCCATGGAATTATATGAGTACTTAATATCAAAAAACAAAATGAGAAAGACAATTATAATACGTATAATACTTCTCGTACAAGGAGATGTTGTATGCACCTTTCTTTTTGGCCAAGGTGGAGAGCCCCATAGAGATTGCATTTCTAAGTCTGATGTTCTGCTTACTATTCCTTTAGGCAATAGTTCAGTACCTGAAGGCTTCCCTTGATTCTATAAAATACAAGCACATGGATTCATATATTAGATATTTCACTATAAATATCAGGTGAACTAAACTTCCAAAACTTTACTGAGGGAAATAAACTTCCAAAATTTAGACCACAGGAGAAGCTGTATCCAAAAGAGAAACCTCGCATAAATTTTGCTTTGTAGTTTGTTGTAGGTATTTGATTGGTTCCCGTGTTGACACGTTCTGAACAAGAAAACATCATGAGTTGTTTGTGTGTAATTGTAAAAGATATATTGATAAGAATAGAAGGAAAATGAGGTCATCAATAATTCATAAATAGAGAAGAAATGAGTACAGGAACCAAAGGCACATCGTTCTTTGCTTCAATAGAAATAGACAGGATAGCAGATTGCTTTCACTTCAGAAAATTACAAATCAATAAAAAAAAACATCATAGAGAAGCCTGGTGGTTGGGATAATAAAAAAAAGACAAAGAAAAAGAAAACAACACATGATGTCTTAACTAAAACTCACTATTTACTGCAGAATATAAGCATTCAAACATATCACGAAGACGAGCCTTTAGCCTATGTTTTCTCCCAAATGAAATCATGTTTAAGGGTTACACTGCAACAGATATTATAAAGAAGCTTCCTGTCAAAAGGCTGAAAGACACCCCAATCTTTTCATCAAAATTTACAGGAAACTACCTATATGCTGAAAGTAACCCTTCGACTAATGACAAAATAAATTCACCCTTCGGATGACAAGTCCTCTGTCGAAATTGAAATAAAATTCTTAAAGTTCAGAATACCAAGGCCAGCACGATCACTGAACTCTCAAAACTACTAGAGATAAAGGGCCAGTTTGGTATTGCTGAAAATAGCCATTTGGTAATCATATATCATAGGTTGCTTACAGAAGCAATTAATGTGTTTGGTAAAACTATGCTGAACACAGCTTTTCCTGAGCTGGGGTCAGAATCAATAGGGGCCCCATTTTTAGTGGTTGCCAAACACAGCTGAGATTTTATTAAATTGTTGGTAAAGTGAAAATATTTTAAAAGAATACTAAAGAACAAAAAGTAAGGATGACCACGTTTGATGTTAACATTGGTAAGGAAAAAATATTGAAGACTGCAACAAAACCATGTATAAATTACAAGTATAAGAACTGCTCAATTTTCTGTGAACTAATAATAGAAAAATAAAAATATCGTTAGCCCTGTATATCCCATTCCAATGTTACTGAATCCAACTAAATAATGATGGCATACCTCCTTATAATCATAGGTTACAAAAGCACTCCCAATGAAGAAGAGTACAGAGAGGAAAGCAGCTGCAGGTAACAGGTTGCAATAGCACGATCTCCTACTTGGGGATTCAGCAAACACAGTGCCCTGTCAAGAGATATCCAACTAGGTGAGAAACAACCGCAAATAGAGAAAATGAAATCATATAGGAAACTCATGTACTTTGACCTGAACCTTGATGATTTCTGAAAATAGGTCGGTAATTTGTTAAAGATATTATCAACAATCCCAATCCCACATTTATGGAAGACCCAAAAAAAAAAAAATATCATCTGTCAAATTATGCATTTTAATATAAACAGGTCTCGAGTATTACTTACTGTATACATATTATGCATTTTCATATGAACAGGTCTCGGGTATTATCTGAACTTTGTTGTGTAAGCTCTTCTAAACCAAAAATAGCATTCTCAGAGACAGAGTTGCTTTAATCGATTTAAAAAAAAAAAAAGCAGTGCAAAGTCCAACTTTCCATCTTACCAAGTGATTCAAGCCTCAAGAATGAAAGTAATGACCTATATACTAAAATTATTAAGGATCTTTCAGAAGCTTTAGAGTGAATTTGAGTATGACAAAGGCCATGAAGAACAAAAACTATCACATGCACAATTCTCTTCACGAATTAAAAAGCAATCAGTTATTTTCATCCTGCATGAATTCAAATAGCACTCTTGTATATGGGATGAAGAATAAGTGACTGCCACGTTCAAATTGGTATAGTAGTTTTCCGGTAATCCTCAAACAAACCATCTCAATCGAAAATTCAAGTCCCCACCAATGAAAATATTAAAACACTATTAAAAAGGGGCCTGCAGAAAATGAAAAAGAAAACACTTACAAAGTTAGACAGCTTCATGTTCCTTGAATTCCCAAATAGAAACGGAGAACCAAACAGAAAGTATTAAAAAGAGCGCCTCGTAACCAAAAGCTCCGCAAAGAAAAATACCCACAAACAAGTGCAATGGAAGGAACAAGCTCTGACCATGATCAAAAGCCCATGACACGAAATTAATTCTAATACATATGTACAGAGGACAGAATCAACCAAGTACTGTAAATGATCGGGGATATTGAGAGAAGACGAAATAACAAATTCCTCTTTTGCAGGAATTTCCCCTGTTCATTCAAAGAAACAGGGTTTTAGGGAGGGACTAAGTTTGGGAGAAGAGAAAAGACTCAAAATAGAAAGAGGACGAATTTTATTTATTTATTAATTTTGTGGGTAATTATTGAAACGGTCAGCTTTCGTGTAAAAAGTCAAAGGAAGGGGAAGGAAAGAGTCAAGGTAGGAGGCGCAGGCTGAGCTGGTGGCGGCCATGGGACTGGGCTGACCGATTATGGTCTGAATCGATCCCACCGATTGAATTGTTGCGTTTTTGACGGTTTAGTTCGATTCAACATCATCGTTCGAGTCCGATTAAAATTTTGGAGGAATTTCATTAATACCCCAATCGGATTCCACTAAAACCCGTAGTATGAGTTAAAGAAAATCAAATCCCCAAAATTTAGGGGCCTTTTTGCAATTTTTAAACCTTTCTTGGGTATGTTGTAAAAACTCAGAGGTTCTCTGCGACTTCTGAAAATGTCAGAGGTTTATCTGCAAAATAGTTTCAGTGGGTAACCACAATTTCTGAAAAAACAGGGACTTTTTCGCATAATTCTTTAAGGGGAATATCTGTAATTTCTAAAAGGAGGGACTCTTCTGCAAACATCATTCAGGGATTATTTGCGTTTTCTGAAACTAATGGCTTTTATGTAACATTTTAAAGGGGTTATCTATAATTTTCAAAAGTTTGGGGGCTTTTCTACAAGAAAATTGTCTTAGGGGTTATTTGCAATTTCTAAAAATTGAGGAGCTTTTTTAAAACTTTATTGAGGGTTATTCTGCAATTTATAAAAGTTTAGGAGTTTTATGCAAAATTCTTTCAGGGGATTAAGCTGCAATTCCCAAACTTTCAAGGGCAATTCGGCAGAATTCCTTCACATTGTTTTCTACAATTTTAAAAAATTAGGGACTTTTCTGAAAAATCCTAAGGGTTGTTCCCAAAATTGTTAGGGTTATTTGCAAAAGTCTAAGGTTAGGTCTAGAGTTAAGAAGCTAGGGTTAGAAATTTTGTTTAGTGTCGGGTTAAGGGTTGTTTTGCAGTTTCAAATAGTATAGGGGGTTATCTACAAAATCGTTTTAAGAAAGTATTTGCAATGGCATATATTTTAGGGGATTCTCTGCAAAATTGTTCAGGGGTTATCTCAATTTACCAAGTGTCAGGGGCTTTTCTGCGAAATTGTTTCAGGGTTGTCTGCAATTTATGCAAAATTGTTTCAGGGCTCATTTACAATTTCCTGTATAATTAATCCAGGGGGTTATCTGCAGTTTCTTAAACGTTAGCGGGTCTTCTAAAAATTGTTTCTTGGGTAATCTGCAGTTAACTAAGTTGTAAAAATTGTCTTACGTGCTTTTCTGTAAAATTCTTTCAGCGTGTTATCTGCAATTTCAAATATGCCAGGGGTTTTTGTGCAAAATTGATTCGGCTGTTGTCTTCCATTTACTAAATTTAGGTTGTTTTCTGCATAATTGATCCAGGGCGTTATCTGCAGTGTCTTAGGGGCTTTTTCGCAAAATTTTGAAGGGGGTTTTATCTGCAATTTTCTGAAGTTTTAGGGTTTTCTAAAAATTTTGTCAGGCAGTTAGTTTCGACTTTTTTATATTCAGGGGCTTTTATGAAATAAAAATTCAAGATTTTATTTGCTTAAATTTTCAGGTGTTATTATCCCTTTTCAGAAGGTTTTTCATCTTTTCTGCAAAATTATTTCAGGGGTTCTCTACAAAATTACGTCTGCTGTTTTCCGCAGTTTCTAAAACATTGAGGGGTTTTCTGTAAATTGCTCTCAGGGAGCCAAACTGCATTTCTGTAACGTTCAGTGGGCGTTCTGCAAAAGTTTCAAATTTGAAATTAAAAAAATTAACCAAATTGCACGTAACTAATCGCATTGCATCCGCCCTTTGCTCTTCTAACGTAGGATTTTTAGGGATATGGGACCCACAACAAGTGCATAAATGGAGAATCTGTGCTCTTAGTTGGATGCTATTTTTTGAGGGGGCCCTTGGGTGTACCCCTCAACGCGAGAACAAAGTCTAATTTGCTGATACCTTGTACACTGATTTCCAAGGTAACCCCTTTCCTCCTTTTTTTTTCTTTCACTTTTTTTTGGGTGTGTGCAAACATTTCCTCAATATTTCATTCTATTTTCTTTCTTAGCCTATTGTTGTTAAAATTATGTAATATACTAATCTATCCACGTGCGCCATTGGTTCTGACTGCTTTGCCATCGTCAGAATCAACATGGCACCCTGTTTTTGGGGTTTTTATATTAGTCTCTTATAAATGATACTTCAAGTTAAACCAAATTAGATTTGAGGAGAATATCCCGTCAAATCTAATAATTGGAAGCAAAGTGGCTATTTTACGCCTGTATTATGTTCCCTGACCTATTTCTTAATGAGTTTAAACCTAATACCTGTTTTAAAAAAACTCAAACTCATAATGAGAAAGATTAACGATAAATTATTCGAAATTCATTTAAATTATTTTATTTTAATCCTTAATTCGTTTTCAGGAATGGTTTCTTTTTTCTTTCCCTATGTGTTCTCAATAACAGTTAAGGTTCCTAGTAGCCTTCAAATAACCTCCAATCGATGGAGATCGCCGGTATTTATCTAGACTAAAAGAAAACAAAAAGAAAATAGTGGTTCCTTGGGATAGAGATCCTCTATAATAAGGTGGTAATTGAAGATGGTCAAAAATATTTTATGTCTAATTAAATTTCAAGGGACAAGATGAATGTAAATAGGATTTTTACCACTGTTGTCTTGAAAGTTATTATTATTAAAGATCAAGTTTATGATAGTGGAAGTTCTACATGAATTCATCTCATCTCTTGAAGTTGGAATGGATGATAAATATTAAAGTAATTGGACTTGTTTACATCTAATTTTTGAGACTGTGTATCGGCCGAGAGTATAACGAAACCAAATCGAAACGAGAATTTTTAATCATCGACCAAGGACCTAAGATTAGCCTCAATTAAGATTGTTGCTTGTCATAGAATGTGGGTGAAAAAAAAGTGCTCCCGAAATAAAGGTCGTTTGCTAGCGGGTGGTTATGTTCCGAAATATGAACTAAGCAATCATCATGAGACAAACGGCAACTATATATTGGATGACAAACAATTTAGAATGAGCTTCCACAACCAAACCAAAACTTTATATTATTGTATTTACTTTGTTGTCCTTTACTATTCACTATGGTTTAGTTT
>JBAKGM010000200.1:14682027-14694787 GCA_037177215.1 Asparagus racemosus | reverse complement strand
TTTCTGAGCAATTTTCTGTTCACTAAGTCTGAGGACTACTTCAGACCATTAATTTCTTCTCCACTCAAGATTACCAACTAACTTGATCGTCGGAGGAACCACCGGGGAACCCAACCCTAACCTCTTACAATTTGTTACTTGTGCAGTACATGTTAGGGAACAGTTAGAACTGGACATCAAGAGGAGTTAGCGGCCTCAAATCGCCTCTGGTACTCAACTAATCAACTATGTGATCCGTAGCATCAACAGTATTGAATGGTTTTAACAATAAAGTGAATATATCAGTTCTTTGTAGAGTCAATATGTAATGAGCTATATGCTAGAAAGTTAACATGTGATTAGATGAGTTTGACATGTCCACGTTAGCCGTGCCTATCTAGTTTGTGATAATATAACATAGGTGGATTTGTACACGAAAATGACTAAACACCTAAAACTAGAGGTATGATTCTTGTGATAACATGAACGTCACTAAGCGAGGATACCATGCGTTGTCATTTAGGAATGATTCCCTCAGCATTTGAACGGTGGAAAATCTCCCTGTGGTTGGATGTCAACTATATTTTGGGAACACTAGGACTAGCGCATAACATTGTATACAAACTAAATAATAAAATATGTTGTTTGTTTACATGTGGGTTAATTAGGGAAAAGTATGGGAAACTGATTAGCGAGCTTAGTGTGAGGTTCGGACACAATCTGAACTTATTTATATTTTTGGCCATAGACAAACCGGTCCCCGTTACTGACTGATTTAATTGTTCAACATTAAGTGTCGAAGGCGTCCTATATTTTTCAAATAACTTATAAAAGAAGTTGAATTACTTAATAATGTGATTTGTTGAGTTTTGACTGTCTTGTGTTTTATTTGTTGAACATGACACCTTACTAGTTTAGAGTAGTATGACCCTAAGTCGTAATTATATATTGTTACCTTATCATCTTTCTTTTATGACCTTCTTAATTATCTGCTAGAATATTGCCTAGTATTTGCATTCCAACTTGTTGCATAACTTTATATTTTGTTTCCAATCTCTTTGGCGACACTGCTGGTTTTGCTCTGACTTTTCTTCGTTTGCATGCTAGGTATGCGGGAGTTGGTGATGTGGTGCAAGGATCCGGTGATTCATGTCGACAAGGGTACATGAGGTATAAACATTTAATTGTATGTTATAGGTGGACCCTAACCCATAGGTCTAAGTTTTATGCTTAAAATATCTTTAGTTGTTTTCAGTAATTAAGATGGTTAATAATATAGCTTAATAATAGAAGTAACCCAGATAAGGCGTAAGATAATTAACAAGTGAATAGTAATAGCTATCATAGGCGTATATTTGAGAATTTCCAATACGGAATATGCACTTGCGCCTCGTCATGTCATGTGTTTTTGGCTACGGTTAGGACACGGGGGCATGATAGACGCTCAGACTAATATACCTCAAAATGCTTCTCCTGTGAACATCTCTAGCAATGATCTTGGGCATGTAGGTGTTCCTGCTATCGTGGGGTTTGCATGTGCACCCTATTGCAATGCAAAGTTCTAGCCCAACTCATTCTGTTGGCAATGCTCGTGTGGCAAAAGCGGTGCAACATTAGCTTATTGCTAACTCAAGGGGAATAATTTTTGATGCATCTTGGAGTTATGTTACTAGCTACAAAAATAGGAGGGCATCCTCTGCAGGCAAACCATCATTCTCAAGGTAACATGTTCTCTCCTATTGATCACCATCTAAATAGTGTGGATCCCCCTAGTATTTTTGACAGAGGGGGTGATCTACATTTATGAATCTAGCTTTTCGGAATGTAAGGGGTTTGAATAAACCCCAAAAAAAACACCATTAATTAGTTAAGTTTTTTATTCAGCAGTATAACATTTTCTTTTTAGCACCTTTGCAAATAAAAATAAACGGTGCTAATATGTCCATCATTGCAAGGAAAATTGTGCATGGCTAGAGTTGAATGTCTAATAATCATATTGCTGGGAATGGGAGAGTTTAGATTCTATGGGGCCCTAATCAGCTTGATGTTCAGCCCATGGATTCAACTGCTCAACTTATCAATTCTTCAGTTAAGTCTTTTGACGGTAGAATATCATCTATCATTTCTTCTATCTACGGCTACAATCATTGAGAGGGGAGGAATGAGATGCGGAGGGATTAGACTGATTTACAAGCTTCTTTGGGCAATACTCCATGGCTCTTCTGTGGTGATTTCAATGCACTGCTCTCTAATGAAGAAAAGATGGTGGATAATACTCTCACTGATGTAAATACTACTGACTTCCAGGGATTCCTTGAAAATTATGATGTTTTTCATTTGAAAATAATTGGTTGCTTTTGCACATGGTCTAACAAACAAGATGCAATTACAAGAGTCAAGAATAGATTAGATAGAGTCCTCGTCAATGATGACTGGATTCATATTTATAATTCCAGTCATGCTGAGTTCCTCCTATCAATTTTTTCTAATATTCACCAGCACTTATCTCTATATTTGAGGATCTTGCTCATCACCCTGATTATATATTCATTATTGCTAATACTTGAAATAATACAGTGGATGGTTGCAAAATGTATTTTATCTATACCAAGATAAAAATGCCTAAGGATGCTCTCAAGATTCTGAAAAAGAAGTACTACTCTAATATTTCTGAGCAAGTTCAGAGAACTAAAAATTACATAGATGATATTCAGACTCCTCTACAAAATGATCTATACAATCTAGTGCTCATCAGAAAGAAAAAATAGCATTTGTCAAATTATAACAAGCTGCATAATTTTGAGATGTCTTTTTTTCAGTAGAAAGCCAGAATTGGTCGGAGTCTTCAAGGAGATAAGTGCACTAGACTTTTTCACTCTTATATGAAGGTCGGGAGACACCAAAATAGGGTTATGGTTTTGTATGATTCAGGAGCAAATAGACTCACTGACAAAGAGGTTATTATTCAAGAAGTGATCACCTTATACAAAGGCCTTATGGGCATTGCAGTTTTTGTGACTGCGCCAGATCTGAATGTTATTCGCAATGGCCCTTGTCTTACTACAATGCGGGCATCTAAACTGGAAGAATTTGTATCAAGGAAGTAGATTAGAAAAAGCAGTTTTCTCAAGGGCAAAGGACGGGGCCCCATGGGCTGATGGTTTAATGCATTCTTCTTTGAATCATTATGGCATATTATTAGAGAGGAAACTTCACTTGCTGTGGAGGAATCCTTCACAAGTGGGAAGCTCTTAGGTACGATCAATTCTACATCTCTTACCTTCATCCCTAAAGTGCATTGTCCTCAAAATGCCATTGACTTTAGGCTAATTGCTTGATGCAATTAGCTTTATAAGATTATCTCAAAAATTTTGACAGCTAGAATCCAACCTTATATGGGGTTTTAGATTAATAACGCACAAAGTGTCTTTATGCAAAGGAGGTCGGTAACAAATAATATATTGCTAGCTCCTGAGCCTCTTATACGTTAGAGAAGGAAGAATCATACTCCTAGAATTATGCTTAATGTTAACATAAGGAAGGCATTTGATGCTATCAATTAGAGTTTTTTCAGAGCTATGTTATTAGGGCTTGGGTTTCCTACTAAGATGATTAATTGGTTAATGACTGACATCATCATTTCGAACTTTTCTGTTATGACATCATGGTTGTTTCAAGGGTGAAAGAGGGCTAAGACAAGGTGATCCACTCTTTCCATATCTATTTGTGATTGACATGGAATATTTGTCCATAAGGCTTAACATGCTTCATGAAGATAAGGGGTTCAAATATCACCCTAAATATGCTAAACTGAAGCTTAATCACCTAATCTTTGCTTATGACCTCCTTCTATTTAGTGGAGGTGACATGCAATCAATTCAAAAGCATGGTGATCTGGGAATTTATTATGCTAGAATAGGGAATGTTGACGCAGCTTTAAGGCTAATCTGGTATATAGATTTGAACAGAGAACTATTATGGATCAGATGGATTCATGTTGCTTACTTGAAAATTTGTGATGCATGGCAAGTCAGTATGAAATCGAGTGACTCTTAGATCTGGAAACGACTTCTAAGAGTGAGAATGCAAGCTGTTGCTTTCTGTGGAGGAGTAAATAATCTAAAGAACACCCTTCAATAATCATGTTGTTTAGGTTCAAAAGTACATCTTTCAGCTCTATACAAGGTGCTCTCCTTAACCCCAAGTGTTGTTCCTCAGTGCAATACTGTGTGAGATTCCCTCGACTATCCAAAGTGCTTTTTCATTCTCTGGCTTGCAATTCAAGACGTGCTATTAACTCAGGATAGATTGCTCAATTTTGGGATGATCATTGCTAATAATTGTGTTCTCCGCGATCAGCTTGCCGAGGAGACCAACCATCATCTCTTTTTCTCTTACTCTTTCTCTATGGAAGTATGAAATATTATTATGGAATGGTTGCACTTTGATTGGAGGTCTTGTTCATGGAATTCTCTCATTGATTGGTATATTATGAGGTTGAAGGGCAGAGGGTATAAGCAGAATTTTAAATGCATGGTATTGACTATCTCTGTTTAAGTTCAATGAAATGAAAGAATTGGAAGAATTTTTCTTCAGCAAGAGAGAAGTGTGGAGCACATTATCAAGGAAATCGAGCCCTCTCTTCTTATCATCTTTGTAAATTCCCCTAAGCTTCAAGAACGTAGAGAATGGGTATTGAGCATGTAATTTCTCTATAACCATTAAACTAAAACACCAAAGTTATGGTGAGCGTTGAGGGGTCAATGTTTTATATTGTAACATGCTCCTACAGACGGAGGGCCCTTTTTACGGGCTGAAATTTAGACTCAGACAATGGTATCAATATTTAGAAAATTTACTTTAAATTCATGGCCGATGGGATTTGAACCTAAGTTGCTCGGACACCATCTTAAAGTTTCTTTAATTATTACACCAAAACTATGAAGTTTTGATGAGAATTGAGGGTTATATTTTTATATTCTAGCAAATTTTATCTCTTATTTGAGTCTAATATATCTCAGTGCTTCTGAGCTAAGATGTACTCACATTTCAAAATTTGGTGAATTAAATAAAAAGCATCTCATTGACCTAAAAAAAAAATCCACTAACATGATAAGAAATAGCATAAAATGGCATTGGATCTTTAAGGATTTGTGTATCTCTAACCTCTCTTGGCCAAATAATAAGCAATTCCTCTCCGAAACCATCACCACTTTTCCACCACTCTCCATGCTCTCATCTATTCGAAAAAGTGCCAACAAAGAAAATAAATAAACAACCACACCAAACTCAAAAAGATAAGATCTTTTTAACCAAGAAAATCGTTAGCAAAGAATGATTAGGAGGTAGAGAGCAACTTGAAGAGATTGTAGCCGATTGCGAGGTTTTTGAGCGAATCGTAGACATCTTAGACATTTGATTGATGAAATTTGGAACGTGGGTGGTTGTGAGAGTTGGTAATTATTTTTTATTTTGGTGTCTTCCACATTTGCCCTGTTCATAATCGTTTAAATCTTTAGTAAATTAATTGTGGGATATTTGTTGGGATTTTTGTAAATTTGTGACACGCAATCCACTAACAATGTCTTTTCTTAAATAAAGTAATAGATAATAGATGAGTGACTAGAATGTGTGATCATATCACGCGTGAGCATCCATTGTATCCCACAAAGGTCCTTCCAAATATATATTTACACACACCTTCAAAATTTCTCACGAAATCCTCTTGGATTAATACTGTAATCAATCAACAAGATACACAATTAAAATTATAATAATGACTGGCGATGTCATTAATACCATTAGGAGTCTGTTGGAAAAATTAAAAGCTCAGTGGAGTTTTATGAGACAATTCAAAACTCAGGTGGTTTGTTTTTATAAAAAGAAAAAGAAAAAGAAAACCAGACGGGTTTCATGAGAAACGTCTCCCCAAGTTCAGCCCGGTTGTTTGAAATTTACCCCAACAAGAAATAGATACATAGCTTTGCAATTTGCATTTTTATCAAATTCATCTCAACCATTAATATAATTAACACCTTGTTTTCTTATGAGAGATTATAGGTTTGATTCCTATATCAAGAGTAAGCGAAGAGATATGATCTGTTTGATTAATTTGTAAAGATGCACTAGTACAGGCTATTAGTGATTCAGTTACACAGAAAGAATTTTCTGTTTACATAGGAGTTTGATCTCTTGAATGCTCTTCCTCTAATGTTTTCCATTTCTATATGAGCTTTTTTATGTGTGCATCTCCCTGTATTTTAGTGACAAAACACTTGAGATATATTTGCAATATAGTGAAGTTGTGAAAGTCATTAGTTTGTAGCTCTATGAACGCAACGTGTCCTATTGTCAAAATAGATACATGAAAAAATAGCAAGTCATGGCTAAATTTACTTTTTTTTGGGTAAGAAATAAAGCCTAAATTTTGAAATATTTAAACAATGAAGGTGAAGAGTCGTTTTCGTGCATCAAAACACGTACTTACGGGGACCATGCACGTTTATTCTTTATATGAAATCAAGTAACCGTATTGGTTTGGTACGTAGGATAGGAACATCAAAACTAGCAATATAGTGAAGGTGTTTGCTTATAAATAAGAGTAAGGATTTTATTTTTCTAGAATCATATTTTTGAAACATTTTAAAATTTAAATCTTCTTAGTATTTTGTTAATAAATGACGAAAGGTAGAAGAAAACAAGCCTTGTGGAGGATAGAAGCTGATCCAAAAATCTTAAGCAAAAAATTTATACGTACATAGGCGATTATAGCAACTTTCTACTGACATTACTCTCTTAAATCTTTTATATTTTTAAGTTAGTTCTCAAGTCGTTGAAATTGCTTTTTAGTCCTGGATGCATACGTAGGCTCTAATTAAATATGTCTAAATTATGTTAAACTCTCGAATATTTAGTACTTTTCAAGTTGAACTCTGAAATTTATTTAAGTTCTTTCATATTGGTCCTCTATCATTTGAGTTTAATTAGATCTTGAAATTAACCAGTAACCATCCCTTTTGTTTAATTTATGGGATAAAATTTTATAGTGTCAGTCAATTAGAACTAGAATTATGATAAAATTTTACAATATTAGTCAATTAGAACTAGAATAAAATTAGAACTGAGATAATGATAAAAAAATTATCGCACTTTTTTCATTTCTCTATACAAAAAAGTGAGTTCAACTCTCTCAAATTATCCTAAGTTTTAGGCTAGAACCAGAGGCGTAGCCATATATGAGCCAAATGGTATCTATGTGCTAGGATGTGTTCACCATTCATGAAATTGCTAGTGTATTGAACATCTAAAACTCAATTTTCCTTACAAAGAGAAAAGCATGATACTACAGCTACTAGTCTTTGACAAGAGCTGTAATGTCCAATCTCTTTTGTCTTTTAATACCTCTTACATCATGCACATTTGCAAAAGTATTCATAAGTCTCAATAGTTTCAAAACTTCTCATAAATCATCAACTTTGGGGAGGAAGAAAAACCCCCAAATCAACAACTCATTAACTTTGTTGGATATGATGAGTAAATATTTAAATTTTTAAAATATTGTTTTACATTGCAATTGCATATGAGCATATCAAAGTTAATGATTTTGTTGATTTAGGGGAATTTTCTTTAAAGTTGATGATCTGGGGATAGTTTTGTAAATTTTGATCGTTGAGGGCTAGTTTTGCAATTATCCATGATTGGAGGGGTCTTATGAAAAGACCAAAAATAAAAAAGAATCATCGGGTAATTGGTTAATAGTGATTTTATAAATCATAGAGGTAAAATTAAAGATCACTCAAATTTTCTCAATACTCCTCTTTTCCTCTCTCGAGTTGTGAATAGATCGCGAACAAATCGTAAGTAATTTATGTTTTTCACGAGTGCTCTCTTTGTTCTCATCCATAAAGACCTAATCAGATCTCAACCTTCTCATCCTCCTGTTGTCCCTCAGCCTCCAACTCTCCTATTTAACCAGATCTCATTCTGGTTTGTGCTCTACCTTTTTTTCCCTCTTTTGGTTTGGACCCCTTGCTAAAATTACTGGCTCCGCCACTGGCTAGAACTACTTGGTAAAAAAAATTTAGAACTCTCATATTTATTTCATATGTTTGTTTTTCATATTTGTTTTCTTTTCTCCGTCCTCTCTTTCTCCTATGGTTGTTGTCATCATCTAACCACGCTGTCAGATTAGCTCACGACTAATCTTACTACTCTCTTTATATGTAATTTTCCTTTTTACTGAAAATTAGATTTATATAATTAATTTAAAGTAAAGAATAGATCCATAATTTGTTTTAAAAAACTATTGAAATTGAGATGCGAGGGGAAGAGATTCAGGAGTGTAAAAAAGGAAGGAAATAGAAAAATATTTAAAAATTTCAATTTGTATTATAATAATTCATTTAAATTAAAAAATATGAATTATTATTGTAATACTTATTTATAACATGTAGTATTCTAACCAAAAGATATTCAACAATAACTGACATTATATTGTACAATTATTAATAAATAATTAGTAAGTTTAAAAATATAAAATAGTATTTATATCATCAAGATGCATAAATTATATACCTCTTAATTATCTCAAATTATCCCATATTACTTTACCAAAATATGCCACTTCAAAAAATTATTCCTAATTATCCGACTAAAATATCCCACTCTCAAAAATTGTCTTGTAGGTCTATCACATGAATATATATTTTCCTTTGCGATCTCTTTCATGAAAACTCCCTACAAGATTATTTTGCACACGAAAACATATTAAATTACAATTTACATAAATTTAACTATTTGCATAACATTTTAATTTTTATTAGACGGGCATTGGAGGAGACTCACATGACTGTATTTTATTATAGATACAGTATGTCATATCTATTTATGTTGCGTTTGTCCTACTAAAAATAACGAAAATAGGTCTTACTTTTGCACAGTTGATTGCAGGATCACGTGTATGCATTTATTACACATCTCATATTTTCATATCGGTTTACATTATTTTTCCTACTAAGGGCCTATTTGTTTCGCCAACCACAAAAAAATGAAATTGAAAACATCATGGAAATTATAATTTCTTCTATTTCTATAGATTTACTCAAAGTAGTAATATTTTGTTTGTTTCGCATGGAAAACATGGAAGTAGAAATATACGCATTACATTTCCTTATTTTCTCATGTTTGGTTGGGGAGTTACAAGTTGGAAAAGAAAACAACAAAAACACAATTTTCAACATTACCTTTGTTTGGTGGGAGATGAAACATGATGGAAATGTAGAGTTTGCTCATCATGGTAAGTTCACCCCCAAAACATGATGAATAGCATGAATAACACCAAAAGCCACTATATTGGCTAAAATATAAATACAAAACCTGATGAATCTGCTTGTAACAGGCCCAAATAGGCTAAATTTTAGCCCAAAAAGCTTCATAATCGTGATTGTAACTAGCTCGATGTCAAGAACCAACCAAAATCTAGTTGTAAAAGCCGCAAATAGCTAGAATTTAGCCCAAAAACTAACATATACACGAATAACATTAGCTCGGGGCTAAAAACCAACATGAAAGTGACTGTAACAGCGGCAAAATAGCTAGAAATTAGCTAAAAAACCAATAGAATGTTGAATAACATTAGGTCATGGCTAAAAAAACAACATCAAAGTGACTGTGACAGCGGCAAATTAGCTAGAATTTAGCTAAAAACCAACAAGCATGTAGATAACCTGCTCGAAGCTTAAAACCAAGATTAAGCTGATTCTAACAGCCCCAAACTGGGTATAATTACGCCCAAAACCATCAAGTATATGAATAACACCTGCTCGAAGCTAAAAACCATCAATAAACTGATTGTATATGCCTCAAATTGGCTATAATTTGGCCCAAAACCACCATCATGCTAAATAACATCAGCTCGTGGCTAAAAAACGACATCAAAGCGACTATATCAGCGACAAAATAGGTAGAATTTAGTTCAAAAACCAAAAACAAGATGTAACTCAATTAAATGAAGTTCGATGCTATTGTCAAATCCCAACACCACTTAAGATGTGCAAAAATGGTAAGAATAGGGGAAAATATTTTTGGGGTCATGCAAAATACCCAAATAGGCAATGCAACTTTTTTGCTTGGGCAGAAGATGCTAGTGACAAGAAGCGAGTCATGCAAAAATTCGAGACAATGAAGATGAAAAATGAAGAAAGTTCCAATACCAAACCGCAAGATGAAATAAAAATGAAGAGACCGATGCAAAAGTTTGAAAATAACTCCACAAAGTTTGAAAGTGTGAATGTAGAAGATAAAAAAGTTTCAAAAACCAAACAATTGAAGCAAGAGTTGAAGCAAACAATATGTGAAGTTGATCATTGAAAAACTTGTGCAAGTATTTTATGTTTATTTTGTATGCTACTCATGTTATCAATCATTGTAATTTGTAACTTGATGAAAAATATATAAAGGTTGGAGCAAATATATGGAACTATATTTAATAGTGAAAGTATGAGCTCATATTTGGTCATTATAATCATGTATGCCTCGCCAAATTTAGTTGTTGATAACATTGTAGGTTGCATTATTGTCACACCTATACAATGAATCAACAACTCATGATTGCATGTATTAGAATATAACAATCATCATAGCAATATATAATATGTATTTTTTAAAAATATTTTAAAATAGAAAAATCATAAATTATCATACCCGTGCAATATTATCATTACAGGTTGTAAATCTAGAAATATGATCATCATAAAAGTTCCTCATTCTAGGATCATGTTCTTAAAAGGTACCACAGAATATCATTACAACACAATTATTGATATAGTCTAAGAAAAAGTGCTTAAAGGAACTACAGAAGTGCTAAATATAATAATACCAAGCTACAACAGAATGTAATATCATCACACAAAAGCAAAAGTAATACAGTTATCATAATACATATTTGTCCAACAAAATATTATCAGTTTAAGAGACCTCAATAAATCATGATAATTAGAGCTCCCAAAAAAGGTCAATGAACTATAAATCCTTTACAGTCGGGATCCAAGTTTCGTTGATGTTCTTTCATGAAAACATCAATCAGAGCCCTTTGTCCATACTCACTTTTGCAATTAAAGTGTCTAACAGCACTTTCACACTAAAAGAGCTTGTCAAAGAACATCTCTAAAATAGCAATAGGATATTGATCTTTGTATGCAAGGACAGATTTAGATAGTTTCTCTGTCCAATGCATATTGATTGTTTTCATCGAAGCTGAGAACCCCTTCACCTCTTCAACTATTTGTTTCATAAGCTCAGTACTCTTGCTAGTTTTTAGACCTTTATCTTTATTCATTTTTTGGTGGGATTGTTAACATTACCCACACCTGAAGATGATTGAAAATTAGTAGAATTAGACTTCTCCTTGCTTTGAGACTGAGTTTCATACCCATCTAGTTCCTGAACTTCTAGATCATTATCATCATCGTCATCAAGATTAATAGCCCCAGAAGAACTACTAATTTAACCTGACACATCCTTGGCATGATCGCCTCTAGCTTGATCATCACCAATGATGATGGCAAGTTCGTCATAGTATTTTGAAGGCTTGTTGATGTAATCTTTAAGCTTGCAGTTGTTCTTATCCTGCACAATAGACTAAAATTTAGTTTTTTAAAAGCATTAATTATGACTAATTATTATTACAAATTAGTTTTTATGCATACCTCTTTCCACCTATCAAAACTTTCTTGATCCATGATAATGATTTGCGTGTTTTTATCCATCCCGCCCCGCTAAGGTTGCGACAAGTTTGCATGTCTTGAAAACAAGTTTTTAGACTCTTCATGTGATTCATGACATGAATTTAGTAAATTCACTCCCACAATGATTGTTTACATAGCCCGCCGCGATATTAAATGCCGTCGACTTAAAACTTTTATCAACTTTGAAGCCTTTTTTTGCTAAACTTGTTAGGTAAGGAATGAGAATCTCATCATGCTTCACATTCCACCACATATGACCCACACCTCATTTCTTGCCCTCAGTGCATAACTTTTTTCCTTGTCGCTGTCTTTTTAGGTGACGTTTCAAGCACGTCTTCAACAGGTGATCTTTTATTACTACCTGATGATGTGTTAGGAGAAATCTATTGCATATTATGATATATGACATTGATTGGTGCATAGGAAAATAGCTACCATCATAATTTAAAAAATTACCATATGCAAGTTGTGGATGTCCAAACTATGCAGAAGGAAATGGCATGTAGCCTGTATTGAGCCTACTGTTCAGTTGATTAACTGGATTTTTTGGGGTCCTTGGAGATTGAGATTGTTGGTTGCTTATGCCTTTCATCTTGTCGGGTATCTCAAGAGAAGATTTGTCACCCATCCTTGTATTAAACTACATCCCTATATTAAACTAACACACAAATACTGAATAACCATTTTATAATCAAGACATATGATTGAAAAACAACCAACCACAAATAATTATTACAAATGTTTGATTTAAGTCATGTTTATGAGTATCATGCATATAAAGGAAAATGGCAGTTATTGAAATATTATAAACTGAGATAAAACAAAGCATGAATAATGAAATGGATCATCAAAGCTCACATCCCAGTCTCAATGGTAACACCTCCACGGTATTGAACACAATAGTCAACCCACATTTCCCAAGCTATTTGATCTCTACGTTACACCCACTTGTTTCTAGACTTCTCTTTGAGTTTGTGGTTGAGAGAAGTCAACAATATTATCATCAACTTCATGTGCCTCATCATCTTCTTCATGTG
>JBAKGM010000200.1:14660600-14674062 GCA_037177215.1 Asparagus racemosus | reverse complement strand
CATCACCTCAGGCTCCTTTAGTTATTTGCAAATTAGTATACCAATGGGTCAAAAATCACCCTTTTTAGCCCCCTCCCCCCCCCCCCCACCCACCCCAGCTTCTATTAAATTGGGTATGATTGAGTTGTATGTCTAATTCTTTTTGGCAATTTTTAATCTCGGGCAGCAACTTGAATTTTGTATTGCTTTTCTGGAATTGTCCTCTGTAATCCATATAAACTAGTTTATGATCTTGCCAAATATAGTTTGTTTTGTTGAAGGCATTGTGCAAATGCATTAAGGTTGCGTTTGGGAAACTAGATTTGAATTTGAGATGCAGATTTCAAATGAAAGGATTTCAAATTTACAATTTGAAATCCATAGATTTTGTAAATCACTTGTTTGGATACTTTTGTTTAATGAGAGGATTTCATATCTTAATTCAAGCCTATTTTTCATAATGTCCCTATGTATAATGTGAGGGTTCTTTTCTTGCTAAATGGCTCCTCCAAACTAGAATTAACCCTAAAGAGTAAATACTTATTACAATTTAGAAATGTACAAATGAAGAAAATACAAAATATATATAAAGAAGACAAGGAAAAAAGAAGGAATAACCCAATCATGATTTGCAAATTTAGTTTAAAAACTAACATAGGGATCAAATTGCAATAACCGTTATAATCGAGGGGACTTATTGACAACTTCAATAATTTGAGGGACTTTGGTCAAACAATCAAAGATTTGAGGGACCAATATCTAAAAACATTTTTTTAACTCAATACTCTTTGTTATTGTTGTTCATGTATTTCACCAGATTTTATTACTTTGAACAAAACCAACATTTTTATATCAATCGTTACCGTTAAACCCTTAATCAAGTCAAAAATGTCAAATTTGGGCTTTAAATGGAATTGAATTTACAATAGGGAGCGAGGAGAAAATGTAAATCTTGATCTTCAAGCTCCTTTCTTCCTCGTCCTGCCATGGCCCCCTTTTTCAAGCTCTGCAACAACTGAACTTGTTAGGTTTAGAATTGGGAGAGCCTTGGGGGGGAGGATAAGAGGGCTGTCGACGGCGAGGCGACCTCCTCAGGCGAGGCGCTGGCGACGAGGAGGCGGCGTTCAGGTGAGTCGCGGCAAAACTAGGGTTATGCGAGAGGGAGACTACAAGATGATTTTGGGAGATGAAATCTAATATCGCGACTGTAATTTAAGAAAAAAGGATTTGCCAAAACAGGGGTTAGGCAAAGATTTGAAATCTTAGTTATTGGGCTTTGAAATCAACCCATTCAAAATCAACCGATTTAAAATTTGAGCCCAAAATTCTACCCAAACATGGGATTTGGAATTGAGCTACCCTGGATTTCAAATCCAGGGTCTAAATCCATGTTTCCAAACAGACCCTAAGTGAATTGAAAACCAAATTTTATGTTTTTCTATTGAGTATCTGTTGAATTGTTCCTCTTTGGGCTTAAGTTGTGGAGAATGTATAACAGTTCAATTACACTACTTCCCGATTATAGCTTGCTTACAGCCCGTCATATATCTTTGCCCAAGTTTAATTTTTATTTGTAAACTCATCAGTTCTTTCCAATTCTGTGAAATCATTGACATTTTTGTTCACAAGTACATTTATGACCGCAATTTTATTTTGTATTAAAAAACAGAGGAAAGTATACGATACTGAGGTTCTCCCTTCCATTTCAATCTAAAACAATAAATCCGTATTTCAATGTAGGAAGTTGGGTGCAACCATGCTCAGAGTGTAGGATTTTCCACTGATGGGTTTGCCACAACCACTACCATGAGAAAACTTCACCTTATTTGGGTCACCTCTCGCATGCATATTGAGATATATAAGTATCCAGCTTGGTGAGTTCTGTATTTTTATCTAGTTATGTATTCAAGCTGTTGCATTCAGATTTCAATCTAGCTTAAGCCGTAGTTTGTTTTAGGGGTGATGTTGTTGAGATTGAGACGTGGTGCCAAGCAGAAGGAAGGATTGGAACCAGACGTGATTGGATACTTAAGGACTTGGCTGCTGGTTCTGTGATAGGGAGAGCTACTAGGTAAGTTTTTCCCCGCTCTTTAACATGTATTTTCTAGTTGACACCTTATCTTGAAAAAGTATTACAGTCACCTACAACTTGTGTTGCTATTCTCACATAAACAAAGAGGTCCATGCGTCTTACTCGGAATTTGTTATGTTGCCTTGTACTTTGATACTATAGAGACTTATGATTCATCCAATAGACTTGATATGGGATAAGAGGCTTAATTGCAATACAAACAGTCCCACCCATTTACTGGGGAGGACTGGATTTGATCAAAAATTACCGTATGCTAAAAATTTCCTATCTGAACCCATGAGAAAATAGGTTTGAGTAATAATAACTTCTTTGATATGAATCTTTTGACCTTCTTCATTTCATAGCTCAGTCTTCTCCCTTTAGCTTTCCATAAATTTCGCACCAATTGAAACAGATGATAAAGGTTAATGTTTGGTAGAAAGTTTCTAGAATTGATCTTCTTCGCCTAAGATGATTAAGGAGTCCAAAATGTGGGGTGATCTATCACAAATGAGTATGCAGGTACTGTACAATAAATATTTTGTTATAGAGAGTTCTACAGAAAATTTAGCTATTGCTACTAAAGAATGCTAGAGTTATAAATCTTTATTAAGTAAAGCTGAGAACATATACATGCATGGGTTGAATATTCCGATTAGAGCAGCTAGTGTTTTAGCCGAAAAGATGACCAATAGTATAGGAACCAAGAAGAATTTGAATTACTTTGCATCTGTGCTTGGGTATCTACATTAGTTTCTCTGTCCCTAACTAGTATTGATTTTTTTTTTAAGTTAATGTCTATTCAGGGATCTTATTTTATTTTATTTTATTTATTTTTATTTTTATTTTTGAATGTTTTTGCCTCACATCTGATATTCTCTTAAACTGCATTACAGTAAATGGGTGATGATGAATCAAGACACCAGAAAGCTTCAGCGAGTAAGTGATGAAGTGAGGGAAGAATATCTCGTCTTTTGTCCAAGAACTCCTAGGTATGTTTTTCCAGTGTTATAAATTGATGTTCCACTATTAAATTTAGTCTTCCTCGCTCACAAAGAAAATGTTTATTAATTTAAAATGAATAGGACAATATTGAACTTATTTTCACAAGATCTTTTTTAGTTCTTGAAATTATTGAATTTTGGGTGAGATCTGTTGCATTTTTCTTACTAAAAACTTCAAAACGCAATATGGAAATAATGCTAACTACTGCTAGTTACTAGTTGTAAACCCATGTCCATATTTCTTGATTATATGGTACTATCTTGTTATTCATACATATACCATATTTTTCCTATTATTTTCGTTGTCGAGTACTTCATAACTTTATGTTGCTTAAAATATTTGAATGTTGTAAACCATTTGAGCTTGTGCATAATCCAGATTTGCCTTTCCGGAGGAGGATAACAGCAGCCTGAAGAAAATCCCCAAACTCGAAGATCCTGCACAACATTCAAGATTGGGACTTGTGGTAAGTATTCAAATTCAACAAAATCTTTTTGTCTTTCAAATCATCCTATCCCAAATAACCAGCAGCTAAAGTAACTATCTTATAAGTCTTATAAATAGTAGCTAAAGTTCTTATACATCATTGATATTTGCAGCCCAGGAGAGCAGATTTTGATATGAACCAACATGTAAACAATGTCACTTACATTGGCTGGGTTCTTGAAGTAAGTAGAATCTACGAAGCTCGTTTCATTATTCAAACAATTAGTTCCTATGCTAGTAGGGTTTTATTATTTAGCTGACACATGAGGCTTAAAAATCATGAGACAATCTGCCAGATTTAAAGACTTTGGCGTTTACACTAATATCATTATCCAAGAAATGAAAATTTTGATTTTTGATGATTATTTTATATTCATTTTCATATTTTCATCTATCGTTCAATAATGCTCAAGTTTAATCTCTCAGAGTATGCCCCAAGAGATTATTGACACCCATGAGCTACAAACAATCACCTTAGACTACAGGAGGGAATGCCAGCATGATGACATGGTTGATTCCCTTACTAGTTTGGAACTGGCAGTCGACTGTGAAGAACTTCTACGTTCTGATGGCACCAATGGCTCTGCCACTATTAAGCACCAGGATCAAGACGGATGCAATTTTCTCCATTTCTTGAGATTGTCAAACTCTGGGCTTGAAATTAATCGGGGTCGCACTGAGTGGAGGAAATTACCTCGGTGAGGTATTTTATTAAACTATGTTCTTGAAATTGTATTGAACTTTTTTGTTCAGTTCTATTTCTTTATTTTTGTTGAGTTTGTAATTTAGGAGGCTTGCCTCTGTTCCTGTGTTTTTGTTACCTTTGACAATGAAAAACTATATAAGTAAAAAACTTGTTAGTAGTCTTGATTGATATCGCAGTCACTATGAACTTATTACATTGTGTGATACTTTCATGTTTGTAGGGGGGTTTTTTCTCTTTTTTCCCCCTTCGTTAATTTCTATTCTGAATGAAGATTTCTTCTGAAATGTAGTGCAATTATTTGCTTCGGGGTGTTGTTTAGCCTCAATATGCTTAGTGTATTGCTAGAAGCTATAGATGATCTTATGACCTAAAGATACCACATTTCTTTGTTTCTACATGTTACAAAGTTGTTCTTCTTTCAGTAATAAAATAGGCTCTTCTAACCGTTGGATGAGTCTTGTTCTGATATTAGTCTCTCGAATCATGCTGATCTTATTAGGTTCTCGAATTTTTTCAGTAAAACGCCATACCCCTTTTTTTTTTTAGTTGCTATAGCCAGTTTAACTAAAGCTCAAGGAGGGAGGGTGAGTGGGAGTGATTGAACAGAAGTTGGCAATTGGAACAACAAGAGTAATTGAAGGGACTGATATCATTCAATAAAATTCATGCAACTGCGTTGGTTTAGAAAATGTCATATATGCAAATCTTTACCCTTGAATTGCGACGAGGCTATTTTCCCTAGGATTTGGATCGAACTCAGCCGACAGAGAGACCCCTTTCTCAGGTCATAACCCTCGATTTATATTTAAGGACGATCACAATTCATCCCAGATAAAACTATGAAAACCCCTTTCTCTCCTCTTGGATTCCATTTATTTCTATGCTTTGTTGAGTATAAATCACAATAATCCACCGAAGGACTCTCTTTTTATCCAAACAAATGGAGTAAATAAAGAATGGGAGCATTGTGGCATAATTTGTATATTGAAAGTCTTATATATACGTCCCTTTATGCAGTGTGGCTAACTTTAAGCCAATCCCTTTGCAAGGATGACAAATTGACACACAGGGAGTTGACGAGGAGCATGGAGGATGAAGTCTTTTAAAAGCAAAGGATACAATAAATTGGGTAGGTATCATTATGACAGGAGCAGTTCGTGGGTGGGAGTTACAACACCGAGACTTGTGAGCGCCAATTATTGCACGCATATCATAGATACCCGTTCTATGCTACATCATTATTATGCACATATCATGGGCTCATGAAGTTGTTTATTATCACAGCGGGTGCTGTACTGACATAGCCTACAGGCTGACACCACCCGAGACCAATTTATTAGATTCGGTTAGGACTTAAATCAAGGGTCTTTACATAGTGTAATTCCTATGAGAACACCTCATGTGATAGGGTGATCTGATCCTTCCAAAGAGGCAATGGGATACTGACGATGTCCCTTGCATGGTTGTGTCGCATATTTTCGGCTCAGAATGCCCCACAATCTGTGGGGCGTTCTAATAAGGTGGGGAAAGGGAGGGTTAAAAAAGTAAATTTGTATTTGGTAGGGAGTTTTTAGAGGGGTAGGTGAGGTGAAGGAGGAGACATTGCAAAATGAACAAAAAAGTTAGTGAGAGAAGAATCCCTCCAAATTGAGAAGACACAAGAGCAGAGAGGAAATGAACTGCAAATAATATCCTGCCTCACTCCTCCCTTCATAAAGGTTTAAAGGGATATCAATCACTCAACCTCATTGCACCTACCCTCATCTCACCTTCCCTTCTCAAACCCCCTACAAACAAAGCTGGTTTTGTATGGCGTGTGAAGAGGAAAGGTGGTTTTGTAAGGCGTACGAAGAGGAAAGGTGAGATGAGAGGAGATGCAACAAGGTGCAAAGAAGTATATACATCTTGCTCTTCTTGTTTGATAGGAGGAGAGGAGAGTTTGAGAACACGTTACTTTGTAGTTCATTTTCTCTCTCTTCTTGTATCCTTCTAATTTAGAGGGATTCTTCTCTCTCCTCATTTCTAGTTGATTTTAAGTTGTTCCGTACTCTTCCTCACCTCACCTCACTCTATCTTCCCTTCTAAAAACCCTCACAGAACTGCATTAGGTACTTAACCTTTTAAGCCAAATCACTCAGAGACGTCTACTAATCCAATCACGAGGATCTTTACCTTATCAATCCACTGCTTCTATCTGAACCAAATATACCTTCATCTTAAATTGGACCAAATGAAAACATAATCAAGAAGCTTTAATACAAATACAGAGGAATTCCATATGTATATCATCTACATAAACACACAAGTCGCCTCATGCAAAAATCATATGGATCCCTTTTAGAGATTACATGCATAAGTACAGATTAGAAAAAATAATAACAAACATAAATATAAAATTAGGACTAATTCTAACAGGCTGAATCTTTTGAATTAAGTTTGCTCTTAACCTATATACAAGAGACAACAGGCACATAACCTTAAAAAGTGATATGATCCTAAGATCGATTAATATAAGAATTTCAAACAGGTTTACACTGCGATTTCGATTATAAATGACTCTTAACTAGAGAAAAAATAATAGCAAAAATAAGAGAAGGTTGATGGTTCTTCTTGATACAACAAATATACTCACGATTATTACCCAAGAAAACATATAGGACAGAAAAAGAATGCACTTTGAGAGGGACAACTTATAAAAATATAATCTCCAGGTAAAGATATTTACAGTCCACACTATTTTTTTCCGCATGCTCCTCATTTTTTGCGCCAGCCAAAGCAGCAACAGCCCTATTTAAGGTAAAACAAAGAAAAAGAAGGAAAAGATACATAAGGAAAAGAGCCATTACCAAAACGATTAGTGAGCAGAGGTCGTTTTACTTTTTATTGGCATAATAATGGTTAGTGGATGATGCAGATAGACTGGTATAATGCAGGCATTGAAGATAATGGCAACACAACCTGAATGAATACAGGAAACATACATCACTTTTTTTTTTACTTGACAAAAAATCACCTAGCAGTCCAATGTACAATCTCTGATTAGTCTGGGATTGCCTATTCGTGAACAATTTATGTGCTGATAAAGTAAGAAATGAATAATTTGATAAGATTAGCTTAGCACTAGTTTAGCCAGTAATATATAATTACAGGAATGAAAAGAACACTTACAGATGGTTTATAACTGCTGCTTCCATGACCATAATTGTTGAGATATGCTGAATCATTGGTAATATGTGGAACCTTTGATGATCCAGTCTGCTTCTCCTTCCCCACTTTGTCAAAAATGTGAGTATAATCTTCACCTGACTCTGGATTGTTTTCATTCCACTCCCCAAACTTCGGCACGGTCGAGCTTTTATCAGGCTATAAGTTGGAAAGAAAATACCATCTCTACATCAGTTTGCGAGAATTTACGAAAGGGTTTGTTCCAAATATACCCCTCAAATCAAAAGTATTTTTAAAAGTACCCGCCAAATCATCTATTGGAAGATGTCATATAATTTGTTACCTTTAATAAAGAAGTCTAGTTTCGATGTATTAGTTAAATATAATCTGTCTCTATTTATGTCTTTCCTCTATTTTAGGTTTCCTTTTTTTTATTAGAGTTTTACTTTTATAAGTATTCTAAATAATGGGGCATTATCCTCTTCTTGATAATCAAAAGAATATAGCTTTCTTCTCTCTTTTTTTTAATTTCTACATCACCATAACTGTCATTTTAACCTTCCATTGGATTCATCTCTCAATTTTATTCCCTATCATAAGTTTTAGGGAACAAAATTAGAATATGCTTTTAAAATAATTAACTTTTCAGATAACTACACCACCCTTAGTTAAGTTAATTAAACTTCATTATTATTGCTGCTGCTGTTGTTGTTGTTGTTGATGTTGATGATGTTGTTAGAATAGTATTAATAGTACCTCTTTCTTTCCTCTTACCTCTTTCCTCTTTCATCTTTAATCCCCCAAATCGTGTACTTTCCTACAATATTAAGATTAGTTTTTTTTAAGTTTAATTAATTTAATTGAAATTATTTTAGTCATTTCTTCATATTGTTAGAATACCATTAATAGCACCTCTTTCCCTCCTCTCTTTCATCTTTAAAACCGAAATGCTGTATTTTCCAACAATGTTAAGATTAATTATTTTAAGTTCAATTAACTTAACTGAGATTATTTTAGCCGTTTTTTAGAAAATAATTGTTTGGACAAAGTATTCCATGTTATTCCCAAATATCTAGGGAGGAGGGTAAAATGATGGATGACTACAATTTGGAGGATAAAACAGCACTTATGACTCTTTGAAGAGTTAATTCTAAAAATACTTAAACGATAGGGGGTATACAAAAAAAGTTTAGGCGCCTACCGACTCATCTCCTCGATCACCAGCCCTGGTCTTGAATCTGCTGCCAGGGGTGTTTGGGGCAACACTATGGTCTGATCCACCACTCATTCGACTTACTTTCCTTAGGGGATCACCATGTCTATAATGAGGTGAATCGGTGGAGGATCTACGAGCCCTTGCATCCTGATGTGTTGTTGAGTCTTCTGGAACGTGAGCATGCTGCTGTAGCCAAAGAGAGCAAATTTAACTTCTAATGAAGAACCTGACATCTCTTTAATTTTTGTCCATAAAAAGCACTTTTCTTCTACCAAGCTGAACTAGAAAAACTGGCATAAATACATACGCAATTACGTTGCAAATTCCAAAAGCTCATTCAAGCTAGGTAGCATGGACACTTCAAACATGACGTTCTTGTCACCTTGTGAGTTATCAGACACGAAATGACCCGTGCCCTGTTCTACGTGTGCTTGACATGCCAATTTTTCATTATAGCTGAATATTTGCTCAACTAGTCTAAGCATAGTTTTCCCATCAAATAGCCTGAGACTCACACATGAGTAATACATCACAAATTATATCGCAACTTTGTCAATGCTACATTTCAAAGTGCCTAGAAGAGAACTCTGCAGCTTACTTTTCAAAACATTGTTCCAATGAAACTTAAATGGTGATGGTAGATACAACTCAACTGGTGAGGCCTAAAAATAAACCTAGATTACTTCGGACCTAAGAGGATAGTTGTTAGTTCTTGCATCTCAGTTACATAATTAGCACGCACGCATGTCTCAATTACCAACAAGTGACTAGATTTCAACCACTTCCGCCCTTTCACCCTTGGATGTTTCCACACGGATGTGAAACAGTTAAAACCCCCTTGGCTAAGCAACGGTAAAGAAATCTTAATGTTTTGAACACAGTAAAGAAATCTTCCTCTACTATTTTTGATGATATTGCCATATGTATTTGTGAGTGGCGCACTACTTTGTTTGATTTCTAGATTTAAGAACTCTGCACTTGCAAGGGAACTTTTCTGTGTAGCTCAAATAAAAACCCAACAAAAAATAATCTACAAAACCCCTTTGATATCTTCACTCCATACACACAAGTAGAAATGGTTGGGGGATGGGGGGTTTTTTTTTGGGAGGTAAAAAAGCTTGACCAAAAAAAAAAAGATCTTGCAACTTCCTATCTGTGGTTTTCAAATAACAAGTACCTAAAAGACTCACAATCCCGAAACACCACAGAAGTACCACACACTACGCGCAACAATCATTCAAAACATTAAAATTATCCCTTAAATAGACAAATATCACTCATAAACTCACGTAAAATTGATCTAAGAGAAGCATAAGACCCTTTTTTATCTAAAACATAAAAAACAATGAAGAATTAGATCCCGGAAGCTTGATATATAAAGCAGTGAAAATTGTGCCTAGCAGAAGGTAACATTCCCATTTCACAAACAATTAAGCGCGAGGCAGAACAAGCAGAAAACCAAGATTCCCGAAACCACTGGGAATCTCATGCCTTTTGGTTGCATAGGTGGTGCCTCAAGGCAACAGGCAGGACCGTTAATTAAAAAATAACAGATGGGAGAATAGAAAGAAGGTTTAACATTAAAGCTTCACCAAGTACGTTTTGTTTGTCATTGACTGTTGGTGTTAGAAGCAGCTGCGCCATCACTCCATCTTGCATTCTAAAGCAATGAATTGTCGACTTCTTGGCCTCAGTCAAAGAGGTTGTATTTTAAATAATTTTCTTCATTTTTTTATATTCTTTTCAACTTATATGAACAGTAAAGTGCTCTTTAGATAGCTAGACGAAATAAAATACTTTTCATCATTTATTAAAAGCTTACTAACTATAGCAAATTCAATGCTTAACAAGTGTCTTAAAACTTAATATGTCCAAAGAACCTGCCACTGCACCAAAACTCCAAAGTTGTTGTGAGGGTTGAAGGTGATAATTTTATAATCTAACATGCCCCTAGGTTCAGCGCTTCATTATGGGCCAAAATCTGGATTCATGCAATAGTGTCAAAAAAATTTTGTGACCAATGGGAATTGAACTTACATTGCTCTGCTATGATATCAAAGGATCCTTCCACTGCAACAAAACTCTAAAAGTTGTGGTGAGGGTTGAGAGTTATAATTTTATACAAGGTACTAGGTTTTAACATAAAGTACACTAATCATATATTACAAATTTTAACACAAATATGTTAATCATTCCCTGTTAGGACGTAGTCTGTACAATAGCTCTTGTTTGAGTAATAACAAACTCTCATTTGGTACTAATTTTGAGATGATATAATATAGGTAAGTATAAGACATGTACGAGGCAAAATGACGCGAAAATCAGCTTAAACTCTGATTTCAGCTATCGTGCCATCGATGGTCATTAGTGACCCATAGATGGGTGTGCTATCATCAATGGCTACAGAAGCTAATTGATGAATTCCGGAGACAGGATTTCAACACATCGATGGTTTACATGAACTTATCGATAGTGCTTAGGGACCCATCAATGGTCATGAGCAACCATTGATGGTAATGTCAGCTTATTGCAGATTTGATGTTTTAATCATAGCCGTTCATTGTTCCTTTTGATCTCCAAACTCTACCACGTTAAGGATATCTCTTTCCTGATTATTGAAGGCTATATGTTATTGAAAGAGATAGAGAGTAGAGAGAGTTCTAGGGCTTTGATTTGAGAAGAGATTTCATTGAAGGTTTTGACCCTCGGAGCTTTGGCAAACTCTCTCTCTCTTTGTGCACAATATCGCCGGATCGTTTTAGCGAGGAGTGTTGCCCTTGGATTCATCATCTATACTGTTCATCATCATGCTATGTTTAGATTCATCGAATGATGGTTTGTTTATCAAAAGGCTATAAGATCTTTCATATTTTTTGTGTTTAACTATGTTTGATTGGTTGTGTTTCAAACATGTTTTTACGGCGTACTCAAGCCGGTGTTAATTGAGGGTGGGACTAGCTAGGGCTATGTGTTTACTCATTGTGAAGAGTTAGGTTAGACAATTGGTTTCGGATAGATTTCAGGGTGCGGTCTTTGTAAGCTTACTGAATCGGGTTGTGATTCAGAAGAACTCTTGGCATAGTGAGAAATCCTCTTCGTGAGAAAGAAGAGTGGACGTAAAATTATTATCCGAACCACTACAAAATCTTATGTGTCCTTGGTTGTTTGTTTTTTGCTTTTATTTTATTTATTCCGCTGCATATTCTGTGTTTTTTAGCGAAAAACGAAACAACCCTATTCACCCAACTCTAGGCTTGAATTTCAGATCCAAATTTACGTCCGAACGTGAATAAAAAAGTTCCTGAACCCAAATTTAAGTGCCTATGTAGTCAACTAAGCTTTAGATACAATTGCTCAAGCAACTTCCTCTCTTAGAATTTGCATGAGTCTACCTAATTGTCGAGTGCCTACACATTAGAGTGGCTGAAGCCCATACTTGGGTTTCAAACATCAGCATACGTAATCCACCTTGTTAGATCAATTTCCTCCATCCCTGGTTCCCTGTCCATATTTCCCCCTTTTTCAACCTAAACAAGTTCACCCATATCTCCATTCATCATCTTTTCTCTGTTTCCTTTCTCTAGTAATATCCATGCAGTACCAATAACACAAATTCATTACAGAAGAACTCACAATCCACAAAACCAACCCCCAATTACCAAGACCTTGAAATTCCAATCCCCAAGTGCTCCATACGTCAAAATGTGGAAAACCCACATCATAGTTTCCCCAGAATAATCATAATTTACTCAATTGGACATACACATCCATTAAAACCCACCAAGTGCAAGCAAGCATAACGAGGAAACCCACATCAATATCACCCTCAAAAGAGCACCAATCATGGCCACATGCCACCAAATACAATACACCAACCACTTTCCTAAGAACACAACAACATTCTCATCTCTACTGATCAATAATCAATAAAATAACAAAAACCCACGTCAGAAATCAACTAAAGAAGGCAATTGAAGCACTAACCTCCATTGACATGAACCCAGTCAGTCCCCTGGAAGAGGACAAGAAAGAGAAAGGCCCTTGAAAGTTTTAGGAAGGCTTTGAGTAGCAGCAGAAGCCACTGAGAAGCTAATAAAAGGTAGGGGGAGAAGGAGAAAGTGGAGACTTTTGGTTAGTTAGGAAAGTGCAAGGAAAGTGATCCAAATTATGTGTGTGAGAGAGAGAGAGAGAGAGAGAGAGAAGAAATTAGTAGCGAAGATATTGATAGCAATGGAGGGAAGTAAACCCGCAATTAGGAAGAGTCAGAGAGAGGAGGGCGCCAGCCAGCGGTCATGTCAGACTTTTCTCCTGTGCAATATTCCAAAGCCGGAAAATAGAGAGAGAATAATAAGAAAAAAATCTTGCCAATGAGTGGAAGCGTCAATTGAAAGCATCAATTAAAAGAGAGGTCCATTCTCTTTACTTTTTTTTAAAAAATTGATAACTTACTAAGGGAATCCATACTTCTTTCTCTTGTTAGTTTAAATATAGTGCAGAAAAGAGTAATGTAACTACCATTTTCCTAACTAAAAACAGGTTAATTTTTTTAGAAAAAAACCCCTCAAATTCCTGGTTTTTCACACAACTACACTAACTTTTACCTTCACTCCCTGGAACCCCTACATGTAAACCGCAAATAGCTAAATATTTTTTAGAGAAAAAAAAGGCTAAATAGCACTTAAATACCTTATAGTTTCACTCCTTTAGCATTTACATACCCTCAGTTGTATTTCGTAGGATTTATATATCTTTAGTTGGTCAAAATTTGCAAGTTAATACCCTATATTTTACAAACGTAAAAATTTTCATCTGAAAGTTTTCATATAATATTCAT
>JBAKGM010000200.1:14646775-14660500 GCA_037177215.1 Asparagus racemosus | reverse complement strand
GGCGAGACACAAAAAGTGTCTCGCATGAGCGAGACACAAAAAGTGTCTCGCTAAAGGCGAGACACAAAAAATGTCTCGGACCTGTATTTGTCCGTTTTGACCCTGTGGTTGATTTCTTTAGGTCTCAATGATGATGTCTCGGACCGCCGAAAAACTCTGCGTAGGGTATCAATGGTTCACCGTTGTATTTGTCAGATGGTCATCAATCATCAACTCCCCGTCATAATTCAAGTTTAGGGTCTTATAGGCAATTTTTAATGCCTACAATGAGCTATGACTATTGAATTTGGCCATTATTGGTCATTGCTGATCATCGACAAAAAATTTTTCAGACAATAAAATTCATGATTTCATGAGCTATAACATACAATTTTTTTTGATTTTTAGTCGTTTCAATCCACTGACAAATAATTTAGCGGAGTTGAAAAATTAATGATTTTATGAGCTATAACCAATAATTTTAGGCCATTTTTAATCATTTCTATCTAGGGGCAAATTATTTCGTGGAGTCCAAAGTTCACTATTTCATAACCTATAACCCACATTTTTTAGGCTAGTTTATGTCATTCTGATCTATTGGTAAATAATTTCACAGAGTTAAAATTTTACAATTTTATGAGCTATAATACACGATGTTAGGCCATCTTAAGGCATTTCTATAAATTGGCAAATAATTATGCGAAGTCTAAAATTCACAATCTCATGGCTATAACCCACGATTTTAGGTTATTGTAACACCCGTGATTTTCGATATGTATTTTATATGTACGATACGTATTTTATCTTAAAATACTTTAATACGTATAATTTCTCTGATGCGTACTTTTTATATTAAAATACTAAGTGGTATTTTACATAATTGGATATCGTGTTTAAGTACAATAGAGTTAGTGGTATTGGTTAATGATATTATTTGGTTAATTATTATAAAATTATCATGGTATTTAATCTATATACTTTGATATGTATATTTTTCTAATACGTATTTTTTATATTAAAATACTAGATGGTATTTTACACATTCTGTAAAATCCTTCCTCTCTAGCATCGGGAGACAGAATATTAAATTTTTCCTCTCCTACATCAATTTTACTATTTCAATAGAAATTCTTCAATCCAAGATTCATCTTGGAGAATTTTATCTCGAATCCTAAGTAGGGATAAAGTCAACGCCTAACATGCGTTACCAGTTTACTCTTTTACCGATTGAAGAAGACACCAAGATTCATCTTGGAGAATTTTATCCCGAATCCTAAGTAGGGATAAAGTCAACGTGCGTTGCCGATTTAGTCTTTTAACGATTGAAGAAGATACTAGAATTCAAGTCTAGTGAATTTTATCCCGAAGCCTAAGTAGGGATAAAGTCAATGCCTAACACACGTTGCCGTTTTGTCTTTTTACGATTGAAGAAAACACTAAAATTCAAGTCTGGAGAATTTTATCCTGAAGCCTAAGTAGGGATAAGTCAACGTCTAACACGCGTTGCTGGTTAGTTCATAACCGTAAAAAGAACAAAAGCCCACATATTCAAAATTATGGCAGGTTGTTATTAATAACACCACAATACACGCCTTACACGTCTGGGGAATTTTATCTCAAAGCCTAAGTAGGGATGAAGTAAACGCCTAACATGCATTGCCGGTTTAGTCTTTTTCTGATTGAAGAAGACACTAGAATTTAAGTCTGGAGAATTTTACCCTGAAGCCTAAGTAGGGATAAGCCTGTATCTAATACATGCAGCCGAGTGGTCTATTTTCGCGAGAAAGACGAAGCCTATGTATTCAACATCATAGCACCAAGTCTAAAAGAATTATATTCTTTTAGCACAACGTCACGTGTGGAACGGGTTTAGATAATCCGTATGCTATCCCGATTCAAGCGGCAATCGGTAAAGGCTCATCAAATCTGTTGATGGCTGGGGGTTGGCCAATAACCTTAAAGTCAACGCCTAACACATGTTACCGGTTAGTATCTTGCTCGTAAAAGATGACATAGCATATGTATTCAACATCATAGCATCAAGTCTAAAAGAGTTTCATTCTTTTAGCACAACGTCACGCGCGGGACAGATTTAGAAAATCTGCACGCTGGCCTGATTCAAATGGTAATCGGTAAAGGCTCATCAAATCCGTTGAGGGCCAAGGGTTTGCCAAAAATCCTATGAGTATTGTGTTTGATTATTTCAAACGAAATAAGAAATCATAATAAGCAGTAAAAAAGAGGATAAGAACTTATTCAATCAAAGAAGAGTCGAGTCTTTCTATGAAAAACTTACAATTATTCAAACATTAAGTCTATGATAAGAGATTTGTTGTTCCAGCTTAGACAACTCGTCGTTGTAAGCTTGTTGGAGTTTCTTCTGCAAATCAGCTGTAACACCCGTAAGCGGGGCGTGACATCAGCCCTAAAAGATTCCTCATCAGCGCTCAATGTCATCACACCTTCTTCCTCAAATTTAGCTAGCTTTTGTTCAGAGAGCTTCAGTTGATTGGATATCACGTTCTGAGCTTCCTCCTCATTGACTCTTATAAGCTCCAGGATACTTAAGTTCTCTTCCTTCATCTTAAGTTCCTGCCTGAGCTGCGCTATCTCGGCCTCACTTGATGCAATACATGCATGAATGTTGCTCAGGAGTTTGATTTTCGGCAAGTGCAGTCTTGAACTGAGCTACCTGGTCCTGCTGTATCTAAACCTCGAGTCCAGCAAAGGTGCAAGCATCATGCTATGCTTCCAGATGGGATTCTGTTCGATCAGCTATATAAGAAGAAGCACTGCTGCCTTCAGCTCCTAAATTTTTTAAGCTTGAGCTTCAGACAATCAAGGTCATCAGTAATTGCCTGGGCTAACTCTGGGTAACCAGCATCCCTGATCAAAGCTATCCTAGGGCTAAGAACCAGCCTGAACTGGCGGAGAGAAAGTCCGCTATGGAGAATCTTCTCGATCATCGTATTGATGCTAGAAAAGAACGAGCGGACTTCCATATGTTCGCGGGGAAAGTCTGTTCGATTGTAATTGTAAATGAATCCGTTACAAACTTATTCTTTATAATGAAATTCAAATAAAAATCTCGCCTTTTTATAAGGCTTACAATGACTAACCAAAAAAGATCACAACTTTACACTATTTTTGAACAAACGCGACATTTGTTTATCAGATCCTCGCTTGCGTGGGTGTCTTTGCCTGTGCCGGGGACTCTATTTCGTCCGTAGACTGCCACGTAATCTGATCCAAGTTAAGATCTACGGTATTGAGGGGACTATTTCACGAAGGAAATAGATTGCCTAAAAGCAAGTGAAATCGACCAAGCGAAGTCACAGCTCTTCTCGGGACTAAGACTAAGCTTAGATCTAGAGGGAATCACCGTAGATCTGATCTAGATCTCCTCTTGAATCTTCTCCTCATCGCGTGGATCTGAAGTGGAAGGCGTTCTTCGCTTGCACTGGATCTAGATCTGAGTTTTCTTCTTTGGTAATGCTCAGATCTGTGCACGAGAGACAAAATTTTCCAACCCTTGAAACTAAACCCCCTGGCCTATTTATAGGCCGGGGTTTACTGTGCCGAGGTGCCCTGGTGCCTCAAATTGGGTGAGGCACTAACTAGTGCCTCGGCTAGGCTGAGGCACCGAACGGTGCCTCAGCCTGAACCGAGACATTCATTTGGTCGTGTTTGGCGCTTTATTCCGATGTTCGCCCAGTGTTTTTCCAACGTTTGTCTGGCGTTTGGTCCGATTTCAATCCATCGAGTGATGTCGGATCCGAATCCGGTTGATCGTCTCGTTTGATTCTGGAATTTGATCGGTGCAATTCCGTCGACATTCTAGTCCGGTTGATTCCGTCTCGTCGACGGTCGAGTCCGGTTGATTCCGTCTCGTCGACGTTCGAGTCTGGTCGACTCACATTGTCGAAACTCACTGATCTGAAGTTTCATCATTGGATTTATTCCACGATCCGTCGCTTCACTGACTTGCACGACTTGCCGATTCGCTTCATGCACTCGTCGACTCGCTTTGTGTATTTTGCGGTGTGATTACGTCGTCAACGGTTCTTGGTCGTATCGTTGGATGGATCATCGATTGCCAACCCACCGTCACGAATCTCGTTCGGGTACTGATAAGCAATTTTTAACGCCTACAACGTGTTTATCAATGAAGCTACTATTCAAGCAAATATAAGTTCGGAGTTGAGCTTCTTTCAACAAGGAGAGACAAATGTAGGACACTTAACAGATAATTTCATAGAAGAGTGGGACAATTACAAGCTAAATGCGGATACACACATGTTATTGACTTCTGCAAAGAAATGATTATATCTTTTAACCCAAAAGGCCACTTTTGACATATTACATATGAAAATCGCCTATCTCGATGAGATGAAGCCAACCAGATTGTCATATTTTCAAAATCTCATCAGTATCACTAGCTTTTAGTAGATATCTAAAATAATTAATATTTAGTTTATTTTAAGCAGTAAAGTTGAAGTCTATTTAAATTAGGAAACAAATTCAATTTTGATTGATGTTGGACTGATTTGTTTCCTATATTATAGGAAGTTTTTTTAGGATAGTATTTGATACTTTCTATTTCTTTGTAATTTTAGTCTTATTAGGAGACTAGTTTATTTTTTATTTAAGCAGGAGATTGTTAGCCCTAGAGGTATAACTTTTTATCAATAAAAATTATCTTTAATATTTTCTTCGTGGATTCAGAGATCGTTATTTGTGGATTCAGAGAACACCTCTTGGTGGATTCCGAGGTTTATCACTTCCGCGCTGCGTTAATTTGGCAATTCCATCCCAAAACTTTAAAACCGCATGAAAATATAAATTTCAATTCAAATTCATACTATTGCATGCATAAGCATATGAAAGTTAATACCCCATTTACTTGTTATACTTGAAATGTAAAGAAAACTACATGAAAAGATGATGTATGTATATTTATGTAGGATTTCCCCCCGTATTAGTCCTCGAAATCTTTTAAATGATTTAAAATTAGTCCATCCAAATTGAGGAACTAATAGCAAAATATGAAGATTTGAGGGACTAATTCCAAATATCAAAGGTTTGGGGGATTATAATTTCAAATATAAAATCTTAGGGGCACTTCAAATATGAAAGATTGGAGGGTCCAATATGAAAAACTATTACACTAAGGCTTGTTTTTTTAAAGCTTGGGTGGGTGGGTGGGTGGGTGGGTTGGGGGACGTGGGGGGTGGCCCCTCGGCTCCGCAATGCGAATATGCCCCTTGTAGTATTGGCCCAAATGTGAATACACCTCCTTAAAAACTTTTTTTTTACTCTTTTGAAAATATAAAAAATAGCAATTTGGGGTTGCAAATCCTCACCAATAGAACTATAGGGGGTCTATCCGCCTCTTCAAAATTTTCAAACTATTTTAGAAGTCAATATAAAAAAATAGCAAATTGGGGTTGCATTTAGAAGGTCTATTTGCAACAGATAGAACTACAGGATGCACACTTTTATACCATTTGCTGGGATAAAACCCTAAATACTACAACAAGCACTTTAGTTCTTTGGTAACTTCTCCCACCATTAGAATAGGATGCAAATTTTTATACTTATTGCTTTTCTTGACCGTTTCTTCACAAACATGGTGAAGGTAAATGATTTCTTTTAGCGCACAAGTTAGTATTCTAAAGCACTCGACATATGCATGACATATGGAACTTGGGGGTGCGTTGTAATCGAATTGCTTAGGGAATAAATGCGTTGTTATTTTTTTTTTTTTTTTTGGATTATTCTATGTTTGAGCATAATTTGGTAGATTTTTCAGCCGTGGAGCAGATTTCCACTGATTTTTGAAATGTAAAGATATTTCCAGAATTCTGAAAATGGAGCTCACACTAATTAAGAAGAAAACATACTTCAAATAATAGTAAAGAGTATTCTCTCCTGCCTTCAAAAAAAAATCATTACACATTAAAAAAAAAAAAAAGAATGCAAACCATCCTAAACAAGCAAAGAAAAAAACTAAAAGAGAAAAAAAAAACACTACTTAATAACCCTTATCAAGAAAGGACCTAGCAATCCTGCCACCGGCTCCCTTAGGAAAGAACCCCCCGGGCGCGCTCGCGCTCCCATCCCCGTACACAATCTTCAATATCTCCTTCGGAGTCCTGTCGAACGCCAAGGAGTACTCGTCGCCGGCGATGACGTTCCCGGCTATCTTCCCCTCTGCACCCTCCTCGGGAGGGACGACGATGCCCTCGTCCCTTACGCACGGGCCGCAGCCGAGCTTGTTGCGGAGGTCGGAGATGCGGGCGGTGAGGTCGGCCACGGTGATGTTGTAGGGCTCGACGATGGCGTTGGCCTTTATGTAGAGCAGGTTTCGGATGACCGCGTCCTGGGCGGACTCTACGCCGAGGAGGCCTGCTACAAGCTGTTTTAGGAGGCAAACATCGTAAGGTTAATTTTATCGTAACCGCCGATTTGTTCAGTGGATAATTGCGACTTGTTAAGTGGAGATATTACGTACGTGAGACTGAATTGCAATCACATACTAGATAAATTAACCACTGTGATAAAAGCATTAATCTCTTCGTTACTTTATGATAAATTATTACACACATTTTCTATGGGCAGTTACTTGTGATTCTTACCCAAAAAAAAAAAAAAAAATCTTACCTGTTAGGTGGTCATGTCACATGAGAATAAATTAAATTTTTTATTCTCGATTTAACTACTAGTTGTCTTTTAAATTTAAGGGAAAAAAATATATTTGTCACGTTGAGTTCTAATAAAATAATTATCGTTCTAATTTGTAATAAAATAATTTTGATCTTCCATGACCATATAGAAGATCATATTTGCAATTAACTTAGTAAATTGATTAATAATTATAATCATCTATTATTTAGTTTCGATATTATGATGGATCTTGAGGGGGAAAAATATGAATTGTTTGATGCATGTGCATACATATATATGTTATTGATGTCGTAAACAAATCACAGCTATCTACACAATGTTAATATTGGACTATGGTTAAGATCTTAGTTACCCTCTTGCTGCGAGGACTCTTCAGCTTGGGGTTTGCGCCCACATATCCAGTGAGCCCAACATAAGGAATGATATAAGAGGCTATCAGATAGTTGAGGCTGTTTGCGTACGGATCAAACTGAGGTTCCAACCTTCTGCCCAGTGCATTCTTGATGATCTTGTCAAAATTGCTCGCAGTCAGATCCAAAAATGGCCTCGGAAACCCTTTCACTGTTTTCTGGATTGCTCTGTAAAGATTGCAGTAACGTATTAGAAAGACAGTTAGATGAATATATGGTTAAATATGTTTAGATTCATCATAGCTCAAACAACGGGTAATTGCTTGAATCCTGGTTGCGAAATGCAAGTCATTATTGAATTTGGTTCACAAGCATTGATATTGCACGTCTTTCGTATTTATATTTTGTAACTTATTAAGATTTTAGATAGCATTTTAAATAGTTCGGGAAAGAGATCAAAATACTGCCTAATCAATCAAATCATGGGAGCATAAAACTAGCTAGTCAATGGATCATGTTCACTGTACAATTAATGCTCTAAGGCGAGCAAACCTTGGGATCATATATTCAGTTTCAATATTTTGCACTGATTCAAGAATATTCAATCATTTGAGCATCAATTACCTAGCGATATTTAATGAATGTGACCATATACTAAAAGGTGAAGCGGAATATATGACGTGAAAAGATATATGAGACCCTACTGCGAAATTTATTTTATCCCTACACTTCACACATGACACTAATACAAAATTGAGAAGAAAAAAAAAAGACATCAGATGACGGTTCATTTTGCTAAATGAGCGTTTAAGAGATTATGACAAGATACATCATGCCAGTAACATAAAAGCACGCAGACCTCTTCGCTCTTATATTTCTGTAGGTTCTTTTGTTAGATGAAATGATAACTAGCATCCAATATCTTTTTCGCTAAGTATATTACACCCTGAGCGTAACAACGGATCAGAATTACTGGATACTCACCTGATATGCCCAACCTCTTGGTAGGCAAACTGAGTAATGATGTCCCGAACAAACGGGCAAAGGTTGGCCTTCTTGCCTCCAACAGGTGGAGGCCCGCCCATGGTGAGGGTCGGCGCCTCCCTATCGAGACCATAGCCGAGAGCTCCCCATAGGAAGAACTCGGCCTCCAAGTACTCTAAATTCAGCGGGAACTCTAAGAGATCGACGTCGCCCTTCGGCAAAGCCGACAACTGAGCACGTGATTTTGGGATGTAGGAGGTTTCAGAGAGCGAGGAGCGGGAGTTTGCGAAGAGGAGGAGGAGGGAGGCGAAGAGAGACGAAGGGGAGAAGGAGCCCATTTTTTGTTTTTGTTTTCTTTGGTTGCTTCAGTGAATGAGTGTTTAGTTACCTTAAATAGGGAACGCTATCGCTGCCTCGTTGGTTAGCTATGGAGGAGACCATTTCCTAGGTTTGGAGACTAATTTGGGAGTAGTTATGCCTAACGGCTATTAGTTGAGCGAGTCCACGTACGAATTATTCAGTTAAGTAACGGATGAGCCCACTTCTCAAGCTAATAATATGTACTACTACGTGTTTTAATTTTCTTTAGTCAATAGTTTTAATTCAGTTGATTCAGATATAACCATTAATAAATATTAAGGCTAAATAGCACTTAAATACCTTATAGTTTCACTCCTTTAGCATTTATATACCCTTAGTTGTATTTCGTGGCATTTATATACCCTCAGTTAGTCAAAATTTGCAAGTTAATACCCTATATTTTACAAACGTAAAAATTTTCATCTGAAAGTTTTCATATAATATTCATATGTTAATTTTAGAGCTTTTTAACCATTAATATTGATTAAGTTACTATTAAATCTACCCAAATTCTAATTTAAATGTATCATAATTGTATTTCAAAAATAGAATTTAGAAAGATTTAACAATACATTCAACAAACTTAATGGAGAGAAAGTTATAAGATTAGCATATAAATATTATGTGAGAACTTTTGAATAAAAATTTTTACGTTCGCAAAACATAGGGTATTAATGTTTCAATTTTAACCAACTCAGGATATATAATGATACGAAATACAACTGGGGGTATATAAGTGCTAAGAGGGTGAAACTGTAAGGTATTTAAATGCCATATAGCCAAATCCCCAATTTGATTGAGGGATGGCCGATTTTCTATAATGAGAATGACTAAACTAGGGGCTTTTTCTCTCAAAAATATGTCATGTTTTTTCTCTAAAAAGTCCAAAGGGGTTATCTACAGCACCCCTAAAGTTCAGGGTTGTTACTCGAATTCAAATAGGTCAAGGGATTGTGGGCAACAATCCCAAGTACAGGGTTTTCTGAAACTAGCCCTTAATTTTTGGTCCCTTTATTTCATCTCTTTACAAATTACAAAGCAGCTGTATTTAAAAAACTAAAGCTCCTATTGCTTGGTAACTGATACAGGAGAAAAATAATGCATACCGGCATGCTGCGCTCTTCTCTGTTATGGTTGTGGTATCCGTAAGTGTACTGAAAAACGTTGTACTCGTCTGAGTTGTCGTCTAAACCGTTCTACTCGCGATGAGGTTTTAGCCTATATACGGCGTACCTAGCTCCACATCGAAGAGGCCAGGGTGTTATGCGATGGGCCCAAAAACTAAAGTTCAGTTCCCCCTTAAAAAATGTTTTCAGGTTTGAGAATTTTTTATTTTTTTTATTTTTATTTTTTATTTTTCCAGCTTACAATAGGGAAAAGTGTGGACTACGCTGGTGAGTCATCAAATTTTAAAAAATTAAAATTTTGGATTCCATAGTTTTCTTTCTTTTAGTATGGAAAATAGTTTAGATGAAGTAGTATATTTCCCACAATCTTTTATTTATGTCCCAATACGTTGTTCATTATATTAATCCGGTTCACCAAATCAACCAAAAACATGATTTAAAATAAAAGAATAGTGGTTATTAATGGGCTGAATTAATAGGCCCTCAATGAGGTTTCATCGGAGGTGTTAATGACTCTTAACTAGATTTAATGGGAGGCTTGTATTTTGGGGCGGAGGTGATTGGATGAAAAGCCTCGGTTAAATTACCATATTGATATTCTAGCTTGACCATATTTTTCAATATGGTATTTATTTATGTTCCAGCTTTAATATAGTATTTTAACATGTGCCCCAATGACAATAAGGATTTTTTCAGGCTAGCAACGAGAATTCTGGCCGATCGTATTTTTTTTTATTTTGAAAAATTTATATCATCCTCCTAACCTATCAAATTTATTAAATCTACACAATCCCTCTTATTCAACCTCCTCCAATTCAAATTTTCTTCCACCCATTTACTAATAAGATTTTTTTGAGCCACATGTTTCTCTTTCAAACTTCCCTAATTCAAATCTAAACCTTAATCCAATCCCAACAACCTTCATCTAAATTGGTATTGATTTGGATGAAGGTTATTGCGATTGGATAAGGTTTTAGATTTGAATTGGATAAGGGTTTAGATATTTGAAGTGGTTTAATTACAGATTTAGATATTTTCACTGTCGACAAACATGAACTCAAGTATTCATTTTATTTAATTATTGTAGAAATCTATTTATCAAAGATATTTATGATTTTGTCTCGAGTGAGGATACAATGTATGCGTTGCTAGCGTGTCATAGCATCGGATGTTTTTTCTTGAATAGTCAGCTCAATTTTCTTTCTCCCCTTTCATTTTAAAATAAAATAGATGAAAAAGATGACAGTTTCTTTGGCGCGTGGCGTTGGCTTATATTAGAATTTATTTTAGGCATATGATTGTATTATAACTAAAGCAATAAAATGACAAAAGGCTGTCAAGACTCCATAAAAGCCATAACACTTGGCCGAACAAACTAAATTTTTTTTATCTCCATTTATTTTTCTCATTTTCTTTCCTTTATGATAACCCAAAGATATACTGCATGTCAATCGAAATTTAAGACAAACAAACAGATCTAAAGGAGAAATGTGCGGGCTCATGTCTGATACATAAATTTTTTAGTGATGTAAGAGAACTGGTAGTTATCTTTTACTCTTTGATTCCATTATGAAATCGCAATAAAAATAAAAACAATGTACATTATAAATATATCTCTTATAATAGTATTATAGGGATTTCTGCCCTTATCATTTATAAACTCTTTTACTACATTCCACTACTCTTAATGTCTGAAAGGAGTTATTTTTATGTTATCTTGTACGCATTTTATATATAACTCATGTAAGTTTCAACATGTATACGAGAATATATGGTATTTCTTAGCAAAACCCTGAACATATCAGGATATTTCCTTGCAACAAACTGATGTCATGTGACCCATCTAACAGATGCATACAGTGAAGAGCAAGATATCTATTCAGATGAAAGAAGATCGAAGTGGTAACATAAAGTTTAGAAACAACAAATGGTTAACCATTTGCAAAAAGGAGACCAGGTAGTTAGAATTAATCATAAAGGCAATAAAAATGCAGTAAAACAGCTAAAAACCTACTAATTAACTTGAAAGAAAAAAGAAACAGATACTCTTCACTATTAAAAAAAATAGTAGAGGGACCACGGTCTAATGGAGCCTTATAATTTATCTTTGAATACAAATTAGAAATGAGTTCATGCAATTCATTAAGTACAGTGAGTGTAAGATTTAGAACAATCACTCAGTAGAAAATCAAATGCTATGATTAAAAATAATGGTGCCTCCACTAAATTTTTTATAGTGATAGGACCAAATTCATAAGAAATAACTAGAGCTACATCTATAACATGAGGGGGAGAAGGTATTGCAATGTAATACATCCATTAAGACAAACTCCATAGAAAAGACTAAGAACCCACATTGTGGTCCATGTTTGCATCCACCAAACCCCTAACCAACAAACCTACTAACAAACCCTAGCTACTATAATCTACCACAAGAAAACTTAATTACGCATGCATGCATCGAGCTAATTAACTCTAAGCCATCGTCATCATCCTCTGGAACTCGTGATAGTCAAGAACCCCATTCCCATCCAAATCATAAAACCTAATCATCCCCGCACACTCCTCCTGCGTCCTCTCCTCCCCGAGCCTCCCCAGCACCTGCTGCAGCCCCCTCGGCGTTATCCTCCCGCTCCCCTTCTCGCTCTCGAACTCCTCGAACGCCCTCCGCAGGTCCTCCTCCCCCTCCTCCATCTCCATCAGCCTCAAGAAATCCCCGTAGTCCATCAACCCGTCACCATCTGAGTCGTGGTCCCTCATCACACGCTCTACGTCGCCCTCTGCTACGCTGTCGCCTGCCCATGCGAGGAATGCGCGAAGCTCGGTGGACGAGATCTTGCCGTCGCCGTCTGTGTCGAAGCGACGGAAGGCTTCCATGTAGCTGCTGCTGCTGGTGGTGGTGGTGGAGGCAGATGGTGGGGAGGGGGTTTTCCTGCGGAGGCGGAGCTTGAAGGATTTGCTGGAGAACCATTTTGATGCCATTGATGAATATTGAAAGCGAGAGTTTTTGTTGTTGAAAGATAATATTGATGTTGATTGTAGAGAGTCAAGTGTTGTGGGGGTGGTATTTGTAGAGGGAGGGAGAGCGGGTGAGGTGAAAGTGCAAGGAGGTTGCATGGAGGTGAGAGTTTAAGGAGATTGATGAGAGGAAGGTGCATGGGAGCTTCCTTTGCTTTCCTTTTTAGGGTTTTGGGTTTTAATGGGAATCTTGGTGGTTTTTTCTTGCTAGTTTTGGATGAGAAACGAGAATACGATGCCGATTGTTGTTTTGGTAACACGATAAGTATTTGTCAATCCAAAAGTAGAAAGACATAGACGTGTTCGAAACTTACTTATATACCTTTGAGTTTTGTAGCGTCAAACAGGATAGTAAAACACTTGTAATTAGCACAACTAATACTACTGTTCGCATTAACGGAGAGTTAATCCTTGAATTAGTCATTAATTTTTTAGTTTTTCACTAATGGAAAAAATGAAGATTGTTTGATCCATTATTAACTATGCATCAAGTGGGGAGTTTCTCTTGTTTGTTAGGATGCAGCGCTAGGAAAGTTCACTTGTGCATGTTATGATACTGTATTATTAATATTGGGGTTGTGGATAAAGTGGGAATTAAGGGATTCGTTGGGTGTGGAGATGGTGCTTTTTTTCATTGCTTGCTAATTTGGGAGAGGAGAGTTAGTATTAGGTACAAGTTTTTGTTAGGATGTGCAGACTTTCGTAGTCTTCCACTAGAATTTAGTTGGTAATGTGCGTGTCCTTGGTGTGAGAACATTTCAATGTTCTTGGAGTAATGCACTCTTTTGCTTTAATTCTTCTCTTGTAAGTAAGGCAAGGTACCTGATGTGCTATTTATTTATATCAAAAAAAAAAAAGGAGAAAAAGAAGGGGGAAAGAATAGGGGTGTCCAAACGGGCCGGAAAACCGGGTCTAGGCCGGGCAAAACTGGGGCCCGGACCCGGACCCGGGTGGACTGGGTCGGGCACGGGCCTGATCGGGCCGGCCGGCCCGGTTTTTTCCTCTAAAAATTAAGTTTTTTTTAAAAAAAAATAAAATTTTAAGAGTAATTAAAAATAAAATATGTAAAATTTTGATAAAAAATCAATCATACTAAGTATTTACTAGGTAGTAGAAAATTATATTCTATTAATATATAGTTAAATTACATGTAAAGTATACATTAATGATCATATCATACTATAATTATATATAGTTATACATTAGAAATGTATATGTAA
>JBAKGM010000200.1:14604354-14633813 GCA_037177215.1 Asparagus racemosus | reverse complement strand
AACGGTTATTAGCAGGGTATTTATTCATATAAAATGGGTAATGAGGGTATTAAATTGTAATTAAAATGTGATAATCAGATGTAGAAATTAATTCTTAGATTTTTGAAAACATATTATAATAAGGATTCTATATAGCGAGTCAAAAGATATGATCCTTCAAAGTTACACGCTGAAATGTGCTAAAAAATTAGCTTTTTTACTTCAATCGTGCCGCCTTCGCAGTATTGTATCACAGAAATGACTAAATGTTAATCCCACACTAGGAGACGACACGTGTCACGAGTTAACTATACACCAAGCGGCCCTATGCATGATGAGTCAAATAACATCATCACTCGACTCTTTCCAAGAAAGGCTGAGTCGAAAGACGTCGAACCCTGCTGTTAAGGTCAACTCTAAGAACGAATCGAAAAGCTCTCAATGCAAAGTGGCTAAATCAAAAGGTGTCCTTTATCGACCCTCTTGCAAAGCCAAGTCGAAAGGTAGTCATTCTCGAACCTCTCGCCGATAGTCAATTACCATCACATTAAATGCACGGTTGGGGTCATCATTACATTCTCCCCGAAAGTCTTAATGACTCATCGGACCTCGTCAGCGCCTTACTCCCCCAGCACGATCGCATTAATCACAAATGTGACTTACGCCACCCACAATCGTCACATGTAAAGTATCAGCCGGATAAGCTGACAATTTGGACTTGGCCGAAGTTACACAACTGCCCTCCTGGATATGATATAAATAGGCGCGTTACCTACTGCATGCAGGTACGTAATCTTTTGCAATATCACACACAACAATCATATTTTATCATCCACTTAATATCAATACTGACTTGACCGTTGAAGGAACTCCTGGAAAACCCAACTTCGATCCTCTTACGCATTATTTGTGTGCAGGATTGAATCGTCTGCTTAATAATCAACCATTAAAGAAGATTGAGGAACTCTAAAACTCTCCAAAATCCACACTAAATTTCCTTGTTGAATATCTGACATCAACACGCACGATCCAATTACTCCCAAAAAATATCGGCTATTGCCTTCGCACAATCCGATTTCTTCCAAAAATCATCAGTTGCTCTACACAAATATTGATCCCATTGTTATTTGAGTTTTTCACTTCTGTTGGGTTCATATCCTTTATTGTCAATCTTATACACTATGGTGCCTTTTCTATTTCTCATATGAATTGGACCCTTTCCACGAATACAAAGTAGCAGATAAATCATTACTTTTTATCACAATCATCGATTACCTAGTGAGTGAATGTAATTCATTTTAAATCTACCCCTCACCATACCCTCGTGAATTACACTCATTTTTTAATTGTCACTTAAAAGACAAATCATATCATCCACTAAATAATCAATAATCGTAATAAAGTAGTGATCTCTCCACTGTAATTTTTTTATAGTGGGATAATCTGAAGTATATTAGTTAATCGATGCCAATCCATCATCAATTTGAGGTGGCTGTAAAGAGAGAAAATTCTAACTTGTAGTCGTAAATTGCTTGTTTATGTCAACTCAATTTTAAACTATATTAAGAAATATATCAAGATATACTAGAGATATTATTACATGCCTACACGTTACGTATGCACTAAAATGATTCGGCTAATGTCTGGGAAGGACAAGGCATAATTGGAGTCAGTTTCAGCTAACTTGAAATTATTGAAGATGTGCAAAAGTGCAAATGTGGACGCAAAATTGTAATCAGCTGCAAGTATTCATTCATAATTAGAGAAGAACAATGAACCTGCAAGTTAGGGTTATGACTCATTTTGATCGGTTCGGGTTGAAAATTTTTTTTTCAAACCGAACTTATTGAAATCGTATATTCTACAACCGAATCCAACCATTAAAAAATTTGGTTGCTCTGATACATTGAAGCAGTTTACACTGGCTAATCACACATCGGCTCACTTAACAATAGTGAAACCCCGATATACCCCCACATTGAATCTGGAGGTTGAGGTAAGCTCACCGGAGGAGTATGGGATCCAACTGGGAAACTCTGCTCTCTCCATCCCCTCTTCCCCTTTGATTTCTCCCTCTCTCCCTTTTGGCCTGTAAAGGAGTCATCTTTACGATACCAGGTTAGTTCTTTTAAAGAAATCTCTTTAGGCCACCCTCTTCTCTGAGAAATTGTTGAGCTTTGGGGGCTTTTCTGTGGATTCAGGAAGTGGGTTCCTCTAAAACTTTGATCTTTGGCAAGATTCACCAAGAAAGATTTGATCTTGGCCAAGAAGGAACGCGACTTACTGAGAGTTCCCATTATTTCAGTTCAGAGGATGGCTTGAGTTTCTCCTATCTGAAAGAGTTAGGGTTTTTGTGAAATTTTAGGGTTGGGGAGATGATCCAATTGCTGTTTCTTGTGCTATTTGCCGAGGGGGCAGTGGCATTGCTACTCATGGTTAAAATTGGGCCCCTGAGGGAGTTGGCAATGAGAATGCTGGACCAGCTTAAGACTGGGAAGGGGCCGGCGACAGTGAAGACATTGGCATGCACTCTGTCTGTGATTTTACTGTCGAGCATTGCGAGCATCGTGAAGATCCAGAACAGAGGGGCGAAGCTGGGGACTGTCAGTCCCATGGACCAAGTCCTGTGGAGGACTCACCTTCTCGAGGCTTCTCTTATTGGTAATGCTCTCAAATTGAATTTTGCTGAATCATAGTTATTTGATTTGATTGATTCTCTTGATAATATATTATAAATAGGAATCTTAAAATTTTCATAGATTGTTGTTTAGACTAGAGCTATGTATTGTTTTTATATTCTGTTACTTTTGTACCCTGAGAATTACTAAGTCTAATGAACTCTTGAGATTCGGCCATGTGTCATGATTAATTGGCCGAGTCCTATGAAGCTGAAGCCGCAACTGGGGTGTGAGCATTGCGGCATCGCCGACCTCGCTGACAACCAAAGCTCGAGGCGAAAGGCACCTTCAAGCCGGAATCCGCTAGATGAATCCGTATCCGAGACAAAAGACGTCTTCTATCCGTGTCCTCACTAAGGAATGTCTTGAATGACAAGACGACCTATCAACTTCAACGTCATATTTCGCCGTCCAATCACTATCGCATTTAATGCTGGGTTAGAGTCATTATAACTCTTCGGGCCAAAGTTATGACTCCTTGGACTACACCGACCCGACCAAATTACAAATGTGTCCTTGCCAACCCTCTGTAAATAGTGGGCAATCTCTAATATTCCAAGATACGCAAAAATTACTGAATAACACCCTGAACCTAGATTATTCAAACTTGTATAATCTATTACTAAATGGAACGTTGGAGGGCTTGGCGGAGCAACAAACTCCGTTCCTTTAACGGGTTCCAGTGTAGAAATCTATTTCCTTCTGATTGATCAGCTATCACGAAAGATTAAGAGACCCTAAACTCCTCTAACGGGTTACAATTAACTTTCTAACATAAATAGTTTGGTGCTCACTGTGGGGTCTCTTCTTCTCCCTTTGAGAAAATGGCTGATCCTAACTGTTCTATAGTTCCAAATTCACACTCCGGGAGAATCTTCCAGCTTCAACTATATCACCCAGGCCCAGTTGGATGAATCTATCCAAAAGATACCTTAGTCTCTTCAGTAATAGTTCACCTCGTTCACCAACAAACTTCTCAGTTGTGTTCTTCCTTCAACATCCTCCGTCGTCTGTCACCTTCTCCATGAAGGGCAGCACAGGCGATCGGAGCAAGAGGAGCGAGTCAGGGAAACCCTAGCAAACCCACTTCGTTGCCGATTCATGACAACCTCAGCCTCATCTAGAGGCAACAGGCTAGAGCTCAATCAACGGCCTAACCCAGGCCGCATGGACGACGTCGTGAGGTGTAGGACACCTACACGACCTAGACCATGGCAATTTGGGTCGATCCTTCTACGACCCATCTGGCTTCTGGCTATGATCGGACGTCCAACACAATGGCTGACGTCATCAAGGGAATACTCTCTCAAAAGATATCATGAACGCCTGCTGCCCTAAGTTCAAGATGACCCACATCGAGAAATACAAGAGCGAAGGCGACTCGTCCGAACATGCATAGAATTTCTTTGACTTGATGTGCATGCGACATGTAACTGATCCGATCATTTGCAGAGCTTTTCCTGTCACTCTCAGTGGCGGTGCAAAGATGTGGAATTCTCTGCAAAAGAGATCTATCCACAGCTTCGAACAACTTAGCCAGAATTTTGTGCACCACTTTCTGACAGATACTAAACAAAAGGGGCCCTTTGCTCTCCTACTGGCTGCTGTTGATTAAGCAAAGAACTGGGAAAAGCTTAAAAGAATACTTCAAGAGATTCCAAGCCAAGCAGCTGGAAGTGGAAGACCTCAACAACATGATAACCATGGCAGCAATCATTGCGGGTTTGGAGGATGAGAAATTGTCTTATTCTCATGCACCTCATGGCCATCTTTGACTAGCTTGAGGCAAGAAGGTTGAAGTCGATCGACCTGAATCTCAGCCCAAATCCGACTGAGTCGACCAAAGAGATTAGATGGAGACAACAAGGAGATCGACGCTTGCCCCCATCAACACTCCCCTTTCGCAAGTGTTGCATTTGATCCAGGAGGGGCACCTTACCAAGACCTGGCCTCGCATGAAGTCGAACCCTCAGACGAGGGATATTTGACAATACTGTCGATACCATCGGGATCACAGCCACAATAGTGATGACTGTAGAATCTTGTAGAGATATCAAGGACCTCACCCAGAGGGGTTTGTTGAAGAAGTTCCTTGCCAACCACGGCAAGGAGGAGCCAGCTCAAGAGAAATCAAAAAGGAGAAGGTCTAGGTCAAGATCACCTCGTCCGCATCGACAAAACAATTAGCAGGAGGAATGCCAAACAATGCTCGGAAGAAGTATACCTAACGAGCATTGGAGGTGAATCTCTACGAGAAGAAACTCAAAAGCAAATTAGCCCATCTCCTTCAACACCACCGACTTGAAAGGCATGGTTACACCTCATAATGATCCAATCATCATCTCTGCGCATATCGATGGATTCTGGGTCAAAAGGATCTTGGTCGACACATGAAGTTTTGCAGACATCTTGTTCATGGACGCATTCAATCAGATGGGGGTCGATAAATCAAAACAATAACCTTTCCTGAGTTTCCTTGTAGTCTCTTTGATGCATTCGGTTTGGCCAGAAGGATTGATCACCCTATCCATGGTAGTCGGTGACTACCCTCACCAGTCCATGATTCGGGTCCATTTTATTGTGATGGAAGTTAAATCGGCCTATAATGTCATTCTTAGGAGGACTTTCTTGAATGACCTCCAAGCTGTTCCCTCCACCTACCACCAAATGATAATGTCAAGGAGTCAGCCTTGTGCAGAGCAATTAGCGAGAAGCAATATCATGCTATCTACTCTTCATGAAGGGTAAAGGGACTTTCAAAACTCTGCCAATCAAGAAGTCCTAAGTTTACCTGTAGAAAGATGAAGAGATGGAGCAAACCACTCCCGTAGAAGCATTAGAAGAAATTAAGCTCGGCCTCGATAAAACCAAGAAGATTAAGATCGGGTCGGAACTAACTGAGCCGCAGTGAGGAGCAATCTTTGCGTTCCTTCACGCCAACGCGGATGTTTTTGCCTATAGACCTGAGGATATGTCAGGAATCACCCCAGAAGTAATAACTCATGAGTTATCTATCGATCGACATAGCAAGCCGTTCTGACCAGAAGAAGAGGCATTTAGATCCGAAAGACAACAGGCAGCTGCAGAAGAAGTTGACTGACTGTTAAAAGCTAATTTCATCCGAGAAGTCCAGTACACGAGTGGCTATCCAATGTAGTGCTGGTCAAGAAAGCTAGCGGCAAATGGAGAATGTGCGTCGACTTCATCGACCTCAACAAAGCTTGTCCTAAGGACAATTACCCCCTCCCTCGAATCCACCAGATAGTCAATGAGAGTGCCGACCATGAAAAGCTCAGCTCTATGAACACCTTCTCAGGTTACAATTAGATAAAGATGGCGGAAGACGACGAATAGAAGACTTCTTTCATTACAGATTAGGGTGCCTTTTATTACAAGGTGATGCCCTTTGGTCTCAAAAATATAGAGCAACCTACCAGAGGTTGACTAACACGATCTTTAAAGATCAATCTGGTCGCAATTTAGAGCCATGCGTGGATGACATCTTGGTGAAGTCCAAATGGGCTTTCATGTTGTGGGCTTCGAAGAAACCTTTGTTCTCTGCCAATACCAGATGTGCAACCCGGCGAAGTGTGCTTTTGGGGTTCAATTGGGCAAATTGGTTTCATGATAACTCTAACGAGGAATCAAAGTTAACCCATAGAATATTAAAGAGATGTCTGAGCCTCGCACAGTAAGGGACATTCAAAAGTTGAACGGAAGAATAGCGGCATTGAGCCATTTTCTCTCTAAGTCGGCTGAAAGAAGCCTTCCCTTCAAGGTCTTGAGGGGGGTCAAAGGATCCAGAGATGATATCGAGTGGATGGTAGAGTATAGCAATGCCTTCACAGAGCTCAAGAAATATCTGACCTCTAAACCCATACTGAGCAGACCCATAGAAGGCGAATCACTCTACCTCTACCTAGCTATCTCATCTGAAGATGTGGGCGCAGTCCTGGTCCGTGAAGAAGAGAACGTCTAGAAGCTGGTGTGCTATGTCAGCTGCATCTTGAAGGCTGCCGAACTCAACTACATCATTGACAGAGCTTCCTTCGCTCTCATCACCATAGCCAGAAGAGTCGATCCATACTTTTAAGCTGATGTTGTGATAGTGTGAACAATCTGCCTCTGAAAAAGGCATTCGACAGTCCTACCACTTCTAGGCGAACGATTAATTAGTCCATTGAACTCAGTGAGTATGATGTTCAACACGAGTCCAGGACAACGATAAAGGCACAGATCCTAGCCAACTTCCTCATCGAGTCATTCGATCCAGAAGACAGCCCGCCAGCCCAGAGACCGGCTCTCCCCTGGCTCTCCATGCCTGGTCCAAAAGTTAGTCAAGAGGACCCCGTCCCGGAAGGACAATTCTCCCGAGTGTGATTTGCCATAGTTTTCATCATGGTGGTTGCTAAAAGTCGATGAATCTTCAGGAGAAAGTGGTAGCAGAGCAGTAGTTCTGCGTAGCTGGGAGGGCCACGTCCACGAATATTCGATCGCCTTCAATTTTCGGCATCGAACAAGAATCTGAAGATGAAGCTCTCCTAGTGGGACTTAGAGCCGCCATGGCAGCTAAGACAGTGTTTTTATTGTTGCCGACTCAGCTTATTGCTTACTAAGTGCATGGAGAATATGAAGCAAAAGATCCTAGAATGGCAAAATACCTAGGGAATGTCAAAGTTGATGGGATCCCAAGAGCCCACAACGCTTGCGTGGATGCTTTGTCCAAACTAGGCTTCACAAACTTAGGGGCGGATTAGGGGCCAGTTATACAGGCACCCTCAAACAGCCTAGCATTGTCGAAGCAACGGTAGACTTGATTATGCAGATAGATCATCCGTCGGAGCCATGTTGGATGGATCCATTAATCCAATATCTGAAAAATGAGACTTTGCCCGAGAACTGAGCGGAAGCTAAAAGTTTGCAGAGGAATGCCTTGAAGTATCTCATGATCAAAGGCCAACTCTACCGTCTTTCTTATACAAGTAGCGGCATCGGGCCCTATCTTCACTGCCTCTGACCTGAAGAAGCGGCCTATATCCTAATTGAGATCCACGAGGGGATATTCGGGAACCGCAGAGCGGCCAGAACCCTAGCACAGAAGGTCATCAGGCAGGGTTATTACTAGCCGACTATTTTGACCGAGCCTAAAAACTCAACCCAATGCAAAGCTGGCCAACTCTTCTCAAACATCCAGCGAGCTCCATCAACCATGCTCACATCTCTCACCAACTTGATCCCATTCGCCCAATGGAGGTTAGACATGCTAGGACCTCTTCCAACGGCAGCCAGACAATGAAAATTTCTAATTGTAACCATAGGCTACTTTACCAAGTGGATAGAAGTCGAGCCACTAGCAAAAATTATTAAAACCAATACTCGCAATTTCGTGTGAAAGTTGATCATTAGCCGGTTCGGGGTGCCGACAACTCTCATAACGGACAACGACACACAATTCGACAGTAAGAAATTTCGTGACTTTTGCGAAGAATGGAAAATCCAACTCAAATTTGCCTCAATGGCATACCCCTAGTGCAATGGCTTATCAGAAGTGGCAAATAAGTGCCCACTGCAAGCATTGAAGAAGAGGGTGGACGAAGCAGGAGGAGCTTGGGTCAAAAAACTCCTTGGTATTTTGTGGTCACATAAAACTACTTAAAAACTCCACAGGAGAAACTCCATTTAGATTGCCAACGAAGCGGAAGCAGTCATCCCAGTAGAGGTCGGCATGCCTACTATGCGACTACAACACTTTGACGAAGACGCCAAGCAAATCGGTCTGTGACGCGATCTCGACCTCTTCAACAAAGTTAGAGAACAAACGCTTCGATCACAAGTCATCAGTCAGCAGCGCATTGCCCAACACTACAATAGCCGAGTTCTATCCTAGAGGTTCAAAATTGAAGATTTGGTTCTTCGAAAGGCCGCCTTCAATAAAGAAACCAATCTTGGCAAGCTCGCTGCCAATTGGGTGGGACTATAAAAGTCATCAGAGAAGCTCACCCAGGAACTTACTAGTGGCAGACGCAAGATGGGAAGGTCCTGAAGCATCCTTAATGTAGAGCATCTCAAGAAATACTTCCAATAATTGTAATCGCAGGGCTCCCATCTTAATGAAAAGTTGTTTCTTGGTGCAAATCTATTCAAAAGCCTTTGCGACTTAGTTTTCACCGACTCGTCTAAGGTACTCAAAGCCCTTGGTGTCTATTTTCAAAGTTAACCAAAGACATGCAGTAAGTCCTTGGGACTCGGTCTTCACCGACCCGTCCAAGGCATCTAAAGATCCTGGTATCGTTCTCACGAGTAAGACCAAGGCACGACGCAAAATCCTTGCGTCTCGGTCTTCACTGACTCATCCAGATACACAAATACCTTGGTTTTGGCTTTCAAAGAGTAAACCCACAACACAATGAAAGCCCTTACGACTCGGCCCTCACCGACTTGTCCAAAGTATCCCAAAGACTTCAGTGTAAAACATTAATGGGGTGTTAGTTAATTAGGTCATTTTTATGCGAAGTGGGATAATTGTGAAAGTGATAATTTTTTGCTAGTGGGATATTTTAGTGGGATAAATTGGAACAATTTTGTGAAGCGGGATATATTGATAAAATAACATGGTTTAAATTTTTTTAATCATGAAGTATATATTTATGAATTTTGAGGATATAAATACTATTTATGTATTTTAAACTTACTATTATTGATTGATAATTGTTTACGAGAATGTTATTTACTATTGAATAACTTTTGGTTAGACTATAAGATGTTGACAATTATTATATGTTGTAGCTTTTTATTTTTTTAATTATTATTGCTGTACAAGTATAAAAAAGTTTTTCACATTTTCCTTCCTTTTTTGCTCCCCAAGATCTCTTTCCCTCATCTCTTAATTTTATTGTTTAAAAAATTATAGATTGATACAATCTTTTCTTTAAAATTAATTATATAATTAACATATTCAGTAAAAAAGAAAATATCAGAGATACCTATAAAGAGGAGATGCATCTGATTTGACGGCATGGTCTAGTAATGATGATGACCATAGTAGGAAAGAAGTAGAGAAAAAAAGAAATATAAAAATAAAAAATAATAAAATAAATAGAAGTTCTAGTTTTTTACCACCTAGTTCTAAGCTAAAACTTGAGAGACTAGAACTATCACTTTTATATAGAAAAATGAAAAAAGTGGGATAATTTGGTACAATTATCCTAGTTCAAGTTTTGTTACTGTTCTAGTTGACTATCATTGTAAAATTTTATTCTAGTTTTAGTTCTAGATGACTAACACTATAAAATTTTATCCCACAAAATATCCTAATTCTAGTTTGAAGTTCTAGTTGACTAACCCCCATAAGTCATCGCTCAGTCCCTACCGACTTGTTCAATAGAAATACTTGCGATATTTCAGAATAAAGCACACAATGAGAAGCAACTCAGAACAAAGCGCAAAAGCTTTGAGTCAACAAAATTAAGTTTTTCATATATTTAAAAGAATTTTATAGTACTTTTTACATGACTTGGCAAAAGAAATATCTAAGCTCTTTATGGAGCTGTAGTGGAACCCGGAGTGAAAATTGGAATAGGACCTGGGATAGGAGTCGGAGCGAAACCTGGGACAGGAGTTGAAGCAAAGCTGGAGGCGAGAGCCGGAGCAGGTGAGGAACTTGAATCGGGAGCGTCAGCGGGAAAGGTTCCTGGTTGACTGGATGAGGAAGATGCACTGGCTTCATCACCGGAGCCCTCAGCCATGTCTTTATCTAACCCGCATGCTGCCTCGTCTTCCTCCACTAGTCCCATTCCTCCTGCCATCTTGATTCCCTTGAGGATGTCGACATAGACGCTCACCCGGGAAGGATACTTGAATTGGTTGAGGTTGGTCTTGAGCTCGTGTGGAAGTTGCTGCATTAGGTAGTCGAACCCTGCCTTGCAAGCAAAAGCGACCTCCACTTTTCCGAGAGTATCATTACGATATGTCTTGACTATTTCAATCAGGTGGGCGTCCAACTCCAAGAAGGCCACTCGGTCTGCTCAGCCTCTTGAGCAACCTAGGCAGCTTATTGTTGGAGATTCTCCTGAAGAGCCGCTTCCTCCTTTAGCATTGCCCTCAGCCCCTCCGAGTCAAGATGAGCTACTCGAGCCCGCTCATAAGCATCCTCCCTCCCTCTTCTCAACCTGGACTTCCCACTCGAGGTACTTTATCCTCTCTGCAAGGCCTAAGTCATGCTGGGAGTGGTTGAGATCCTCCTGGATGCCTTTTATCTTCTTCTGGGCTTTAGCAAGGTGGGCCGCTCGTTGTCGGGAACTTCAGCAACAATTTTGATATTTTCATCCTGACGAATTGGCTCGCATTCCATCTCTGTTGGACTCCTCTTGAGCTCATCCAGCTCACTCCCCTTGGTAGCGGCCAGTAGCTCGGTTGTCTCTCGAGCCTCCCTATGAGCCGTCGCTTCCTCCCGGGGCTTGACAAAGAGGTTTTGGGATTGCTCATATCGACTTAACAACTTAGTCTCTCTGAGTGCCCCAAGATAGCTCCAAAGAGCTTGATGAAGGCTGGCGCCTAGCATCCCGCTCAACAGAATCTAATCTACAGAGGAGGAATTGCTCAACTGCTTTGGCCTGGTTAGATCTAAGTTCCAGTATTGACCCCCTTGAGTCTAGCCGATGACCAGGTACAAAAACGTTCTCATCTGATGGCTTCTTATCGTGGTGAGGTCAAGTCTATCGCCTCTATCAGAGTTGCCCTCATCTTGTCCCACTCGGGAGGGGCGCGCTCGCTGACACGATGGAGGAAGGGCCATTCATAACGACCCTCTTGCGGAGCAGCCCAAGAAGCTGACCCATCCAATGTAGCCGACTCTGCCTCCGCAACGGGTTCCTTCTTGGCAATCAGCACTTCTCTGGCTATCGATTCCTCTATAGCGAGCTCTTTCTCGGCTCTCTTGAAAGGCCCTAGACCCCCTCTCTGCTCGACATGTGCACTAACATCGACCTTAATCCTTAGTCGGGGTCTCAACTCATGCTGGCTCCAAGATAGGAAGATCCCCTTCAACTACTTCCCACTTGGTAGCTGGCTGCGGGGACACGCCATCCTCATCAGTGACTTCGGGTGGGGGAGCTGGTGGAGCCTCTAAGTCTTGGACCCCACTCGGCTGCCCGAATGCAGCCTCATCCGCCTCATCTAGAGCGAAGAGGCGATGCATGCTGCCTTTAGCTTGGCGATAACCCTTTGAGACTGTCTTCTTTCTCTTCTCGGACCTCTCAGTCCAAGTTGTAGAGGAACACGAACCAAGGCCCAGTCGGGCCACAAGTTTTGCTGGGTCTTGACGCAAAGCCTAGACCTATTCTGCCAACTTGACATGAAGACGCTACCAAGGCACTGCAGAGGGTCTAGCATGGGGACCTCAGGCTACTCTTCAAGGGCCAAAAGAGCAGCCCGAGCCAAATCCAGAGCAGCCTAAGCCAAATCCGCTTCTATGGCGGGTGTGTGAGAGATATCGGCGGCTCGAAGCACGACGTTGTCGAAGAGGTTCTCACAGCGGCGAGAACCTTTGTAGTCTCAGATTTTCTCCAGACCCAGCTTCTCTGCCTCCATGAGCTTCACTGTCTTCAAGCCCTTTTTCTTTATCTCTGGCTATGTTGGGCAAGCCAGAATCGAGTCGGCACCGAAGAGAAAAAAGAATTTCTCCTTCCACCCCATATTTGTGTCAGGGATCTTGAAGACTAGTCGGAAGCCGCCAATTGTCTACAAATAGAAGTGGCCATCGCCTTTATTGGGTTTGGCTCACAGCAAATAGCCCAAAATGCCTAACGTCTGCTCAACGTTCATTCGATGGCAGATGACGAGGAAGGCGACCAAAAAGGCGATGGAGTTGGGCTTCAATTGCGCCTGCGATACCTCCAAAGCCTTAAAAACCCGCTGGAGGAACGGGTGTAGCGGCAGACTGAGACCGAAGTCGAAGTGGTGCCAGTACGTCGGCACCAAATCATCGCTGTGATGATAGACGGCGTGATCCTTCACTGAAACTAACAAACTGAAGGCACTGGGGATATCAAAGTCTTTAGCGTACTACTCGGGATGGGTTTGGAGCACTGTCAACTTGTACTTAACGGAGCAGTGCAATTCTAACCTCATTACCGCCGATGGAGGGTTGAGCATTGGAGGCTATCGAAGTAGTAGAAGAAGATCGAAAGAGCAGAAGTCTAAAGAAAAAACGACCAAAGTTCTCGCTGACAAAGCTTAGAAAATTTCTAAGGTTTGGAAAGTGAGAAGGCATTGGAGGGGGTGGATATATATAGGCTTGGGCAAATGAGCGCAATCTGAATAGCCGACTCAGTTTCCTAAAAAACCGCTAACGGTTTTCAAAACCAAAGCGACTCCTTGTCAATCGAGGCGTCCACTCGTCAACTAAAGCGCTATATCTTCAAACTGCTGTGCATGATTTGTATGAGAATGCCACATCACAGCTTTCTTCCAAAAAGGGCGGTTCAGATCCCGAGGCAGCGAAAAGGTAGAACAGTTTAGTTTCTCTCGAACTTGGCTTCCCGAATTTGAGTGAAAGGGGCCAATGTTGTACCCTGAGAATTACTAAGTCTAAGGAACTCTTGAGGCTTGGCCACATGTCAAAATTAACTGGTTGAGTCCCTATAAATTTGAAGACATGACCCAGGTGTGAGCATCGCCGACCTCTCTGATAGCCAAAATCCGAGGTGAAAGGCATCTTCAAGTCGAGATCTGCCAAAGTAACCCGAATCCAAGACGAAAGACGTCTTCTGCTCAGGCCCTCGCTAAGGAATGTCTCAAATGACGAGACGACCTATTAGCTTCAATAGTCATACTTCGTTGCTTAATCACCATCGCATTAATGTTGGGTTAGTCATTATGACTCTTCGGGCTAAAGTTATGACTCCTTAGATGATGCCAGCATTTCAGTCGTTCTGTCACTGTCGTATTAAACACAAAGGTGACTCATTCAACAAGCTGCCGACACGTGTAAAGTGCGGTCTGCTCAGTTGATTGTACCGACTCGATCAAATTATTAGTGTGCCCTTGCCAACCATCTATAAATAGTGGGCAATCTCCACTATTCTAAGGTACACAAAAATTACTGAATAACACCCTAAAACTAGATTCTGCATACTTGCTTAATCTATTACGGATTGTAACGTAGGGAGGCACGCCGGAGCAACAAACTCTGACTCTCTAGCAGGTGTTTCCTGTGCAGGAATTGACTTCCTTCTAATTGATCAGCTATCAAGGAAGATTAAGTGACCCTAAACTCCTCTAAACATCCACTTACCATACAATTAGCTTTTTGACATAAACAGCTACATAATGTTTGACGCCAATGTCATCTATGTTCTTATAGATTAGTCTCCAACACACTTCACCAACGTGCATTAATAATGTTGAAGGCTGTAAATTTGATATAATTACTACTAATTACTACTAATTGTTGGAACTGAATAAGATTCACATGGAATATGTACTTGGTAAAGTTTAGATTTATGTGGATTTGAACATGATGATCTTGGTGGAAGAAAATGTTCATTATGTGATTCAACACTTCAACAAGAAAACCTGTACTTGTTACAGCATCATGGTTTACTGTTTTATTGGATGATTTTACCTTCTGTTTATTGCGGTCACATTTATTATCTTAGACCGAAATAAGCTGAGAGGCGGTTCCTGGCTGGTGTTGATAAATCACTATTATTTTTAATTTACTATTGTATAGCTTATTGGCTTGCTGGAGCATGCCACACACATGAACTTTGACACGGGAATAAACAAAATTAAACAGAGATTATCTGTGCTCTATGCATAATCGCATATTGTGTGAGAATGCACATTAGTTCTGTTTCATTTGACATTGTAGATTGGCCTGCATTCTACTATACACATGTCTGAGTTTTCAGGCCTGATGGTGGATCATCTCTTGATTTCAAATTTAACAGACTTTCTTATAATTTGCATAGGAATGAATTTTTGAGGTCCCCCTTTAATCTGTTTATTACTTACAATATTGTTTCATCCCCTGTCACTCTCCATACCAATCTCTAGCTGTAACTGACATCACCTCATTTTGCATTTGACAACTTTCAGACTATCAAAAACCTATGCATCATGAAATTAGTTGAAGTTTCTGATCAGTTAGGTGTAGGGCTTTGTTTGTTGATGTTTGGGCTTGAGTGCGTGAAAGTCAAATCTTACCCATGACTCATTTGTATTCTAACTGACTCATGTTTAATGTGAGCCACTGGATCGTGTTATGATCTAATGGTTGTCATTTGTTGAGGGTCCTTTACTAAAGGGAATGGAGTGAGTCAGTGAGATTGAGTGAAAACAAGAGAGGTAAGTGAGACAGAAGAGAGAAAGAAGAAGCTTGGAGGAGAGCTTGGGGTTTCTTGAGTCTTGCCGGGGGTGAAGAAGAGGAGGTATCTCTTGAGGGTTTGTGTAGAGCTCATCTTCCTCAAAGGTTAGAGTTGTTAGACACCCTCGTTAAGTTTCTTGAGATTGTGTAAGCTCCTATTGGAGGGAGATCTCTCTTGTACTTGTAATCTCCACATTTATAGTGAATGATGAAGTCTGGAATTGTTCTCCCATGGATGCACACTTGTATTTACCGAACCATGTAAAACCTTGCGTCTGCTGTAGTTGTTTGTTCTTGCTGTTATTTCCTTGTTTGTGAGAACACAAATGTGTGGATTCTTGCGCCTCCATACTTCCAAATTCCAACATTGTTTTGACCTTCATGCACATTATTTTCATGTTTGTTTGTCGTCGAAACCACTATTTCCTGTAGAATTCCTTGGTTTTTGTGGAATCCTATATTATTCACTTTAGCTACTCCTTTGACATCTTCATTTTGTTTCGCATAAGATCAACAGATTGGCTTGAGTTTGTGAACTTTTGTGATGCAGGGATTACACGGAGCATATTCATGTTAACATTTCTATTAAATTATTTAATATTCTCTTTCTTCTAGACTTGTTGCTCCATTTTTTGTTTTGTCATGTTACAGAAGGCTCCTTTCTTTTTGGTCTCAGATTAAGTCTTCTTATTTTCTTGAGGAAAGAATACGTGGGTGTTTGGGAGAGCTTATTTTTTGGTCAAAGTGGCTTATAACTAGCTTATTCATATCTGTAAGTTTGGTGACATCTCAAATAAACTAGCTTTTAAGCCACATTTAAAAGTTGGGGGTCCCCAAGTTTTTAAAAACTAGCTTATAAGCTTATCTAAATAAGCTATGTTTGACCAAACAAATGACTTTTCTATCCATACAAGTTTTATGAAGTTTTTATAATAAAAGTCAGAAAGCTACCAAAAGCCAACATGACTTGTAAGCTCAAAAAATAAGTTCTCATAACCACCCTCTATGTCTTTTCTTACTACATTGACTTGTACAAATTAACTGATTTTCATCTGTTTTTCTTCGCTTGTTACAGCCCTTTCTGTGTTTGTGGATTTATCTTTTTACTTATAAGTGATAGCGACCTATTATTTTTCCCACTTCAAGTGGCTTATTTGTGATTTCATATAGACATGACCTATGCCTATTCCTTTTCCTTTTTTCCCCCCTTCTCTCTGTTGTTGTTGTTGTTGTTGTTGTTGTTGAGTGCATGACTTTTTTTCTCATCAGAATCTTTCTGAATAAGCAGTCATCTCCATTGAGAAAGATTTCATGCTTTTGGCATTTATTCTTTTTTGCTCCAATAGGTCCTTGTAACGTGTCACCACTGTTTATTGAGTCCTTTTCGTACTATTGTTGAAGTTATTGCACTCTGAAAAAGAAAATTCTTTTCCCTCGAGGCATTTATATGTCATAGCGTTTTGTATAACCACTAGGTATGTACTGGAGAGTGAGTCAAATTTGGAAGGATGTTAATCAAAAACATCTTTATGCATTTCTTAAGTTTTACTTTTTTCTATTAAAGCTGCTACTTGTAGCGGGTTATCCAAACTCGACGTTTGGCACTATCTCTTACAGTTTCAAATCTCTCTACCCCTCATGTTTGTCTTGTCACCTGGTACTTTGTTTCGTATTGCCTACTATTTCATGCCTTTCAATTTGTACAAGCTAGCAAACACATTTCTTTTTCCTTTTCATCAATCTCTTTCCTTTTTTAAAAAAATGGCATCAATTCCAACTCGGGCTCTACTTCAACATTTTATGGTGTCATACCTAAGTTTGTAACTGATTACTTGTTTCTTTCTGGTGATCCTTCTTAGGAGATTATTGAATTTAGAAACCTATTTATTTTATTTGAATGCATTGAACAAGTAAGCAATGTTAGAGGGAAATATCATGTTACTTCAGTTAGATTGATGCCTCAAGCATCATTTAAGATTTTAGGATTATGATCTTGGTGAAGTTTTTGAGACAATTATTTTTCTTTAGAATAGTGAAGCACAACTAAGATTGTCTAAAATGATGCTTTTACGATTCTTTTTCTAGGTTTAGAAGAACTTATACATTCTAGAACTCCTGATGAAACAAGACGTGAAAAATCTACCTTAATGCAGACTCATTTGGTTTGTGGATCTGTAGTGTAGGGGTTGTATTTGATAAGAAAAATGAGATTTTGTTGTTCTCCTTGTTAAGTATGCTTTTGTTGATATAATAAAATTACTAACCTTGTTGCATATCTATATCTCAGTCCTGATGTCTGGTTGGAATGATGCTCTAGTTTAGTTTCGATATGACTCCATCTTCATGTCTTTGTAGCTATAGTTCGTCAAGGATTGTGATCATGACATAAAAATTGATCAATCCACGAGTCCAGTTTTACACTCCACTGTGCAACAATTCACGAAATTAAAGCTTCAAAGGGTCTTTGTGTATGTTGATTGATAGCCAATTAATGAAAAAGAGTGCTTCTCAAAAGGGAATATAAAGTTCTTCCTGTTTGAGATTCAATAAACATGGCCTATAGAGGGTTCTTATTGATCGCACAACTTCCCATACTGTTGGATTTTCCACCTATCTCCCTGACTATTATGAACATCCAAATACCAAGAACTTGGCAAAATATTAAATTTTTTTTTTTGTCTTGGGTGAGTAAGGGATAAGTAAGGTTATGCTCTCATCTACCAAAAGCAATAGAGTGTAAAACTCTCTGTACACTCACAGACTCTGGTATCAACTTTAGAGCCTCAACTCAAACAAACAAAACACTGCACAAGTCACAACTATATACAAGGACCTGTATGACACTGTGTATTGCAAAAAATCAACAAAACTGATCCATCATTTAGACACAAATTCTTGAGCTCCATGCTCTGTTTTTCAAACTAATTTTATTAACCTTGTTGCATTGGATCTTGATTTCAAACTTCAGCAGCTGCAAGCACTCCTCCACACTTCTTACTAATTTTTGTTGAAAGACAAGGAGATTCCGCACACCATATGTGGTAGATACAAGAGGCCATAGTTGCATGCTTAATACCTCTTACAACCACACCCCTTCTCCATTTAGTAAGAACCCAATATATCATGCCAGCTTGATGAGATATGACATTCCTGTACACATGCCATAGCTCTTCTCCAAAACTGAGTACTGAAATCAAAGAAAAGATGCATTCATCGCCTAAAGAGCCCAGTGTATTTCTAGTGGACTTCCTCTTGTAGGCATCAAGTATGGATGACAATTTTTGCCCATGCCCGTTTCTCCACTTTGCCTGTACGCTATCTTTGCCCATTGATTTAATTAAATGGGCCTTAAGTGAGGGGGGTTTTATTGCAATATGAGATAAATGAGCTGTCAATGGTCGGGCTTGTAGCTGCCCATTTGCGCAATTAGGCGGGTGTTATTTCAAAAAGAGCTCGTGGGTAGAGTGGGAAACAAACTAAAATGAGATTGCATTTAGATCCAAGAAACTGATTTGAAAATGTAGAATTCAATTCTAGAATGTGAATTAGAATTTAAAATTTCAATTCTATAATTTTCAATTCCAAAGTTAGTCTTTTTTTAATTTTAAGGTTCTTTGGGCTTTTGGGGGCTTTGTTTATAATTTTCAGAATTTTTAGGGGTTGTTTGTTGTTTTCTGATTTTTGGGGGCTGTTTATTAAATAGGCGGCTCATATACTGATTTTAAGTACAATACTTTTATGATGCAATCCTTTTCTAGTGTTCATAATTGCATTTATGCCTAGTCTTGAACACTATACTCTTCGTAATTTTTTCAGATTCTTAAAATTACAATCTCATAAAGAATCTGAAAATTACAAACAACCCTCCGAAGAATCTGAAACAGACAAACATCTCCCCCAAAGAATCTAAAATTTACAAGCATGCCCTTGAAGAATCTGAAAATTACAAACAACTCCCTAAAAATCTGAAAACTAGAAACAACCACCTGAAATAATCTGAAGACAATCCCTGAAAAAAATTCAAAAATTAAAGACCCGTGAAGAATCTGAAAATTACAAACAACCCTCCAAAGAATATGAAAATTACAAACAAACCCCTGAAAATTCCAAAAAAGATAAAAATAGCCCCTCAAAATTACAAAAATAGTGAATTTGAAATTAGAAGTTCCAGAACTTCTTATTCCCAAACAATGGAATTGGAATTGAATTACAAATTTCACATTCTAGAATTGAATTCTAAATCAAATCAATTCCTTATATCCAAAAGCAATCATATGTTAGCTCGTTATCAACTCTACCCGATAGCCCTTTTTGAAACAGCACCAACCTAAAATGGGCAAATGGGCTGGGACAATCACCCCCCCCCCCCCCCCCAAAAAAAACCGGTCCATTTATCTCCTATTGCAATAAAACCCTCCTATTTATGGTCCATTTAATTAAATGGGTGGGTATGAGTTGGCAAGATAGTGGGTGGACAAGGTGGGCACACAAGCAGGGGCAAAAATGGCCATTCATAGATATAGAGGATCCAAACCATATAGCTTGCTGTGTTAAGGTAATATGATTAACAGTCAGGACCTTTACAACGTTTTTTCAATTTGAATCAAACATAGGAAGTAGATCCTTTTGAATCTTGCAATTGAATCATTGCTCCTTCTACAATCGGGTGAATCTTAGGATCTTATTAACTGCAGCAGTTACACTAGTACCAAAATGACAAAACTAATACTCTGTTGAACCCATCATAGATTTATCTGTCCTGTTTAAATGATCAAATCCTCCTGATAGAAAAGCCCCCTAAGTTTTTTCGCTTTGGAAAATCCCCCTTAAAGTTGGAGGGGTTGGAGAGAAAAACCCCCCCCCCCCCCCCCCCCCCACCTCTGGCTCCAAAAAAAAAAAGGAAAAAAAATGCGAAAAGATTTCTCTTGGTTTCCACCTAGACATTGACTCAGTTCAGTCTTGTACTCTATTCTTTTCTTTTTTTGGGGGGTGCACTTTTGGGAGTTTGATTTGCTTATCTGCATAATGGTGGTGCATAGACATACTCAACGTTTATTTAGATAAACGTAAAATCTTGTCTTCATTTTTTTTTTCTGTTTTTTAAGTCTTGGTTGGGAAAGATGTAGATGTTTTATCTTCCAAATTGTGAGCATTGCAAGAAAAAGGATTCACAAGCAGATAGAAAAGACAAAACTATGGGTCAGAACTGACTACTAGTGCAATGTTTCTCCACTATTATTCCATTTACATGGGTTGATCTTTTTTCTGTGTATTCCTATTAGTTATTATTCTTGTACACAAACATAGAAAGTTTGAGGAGATTCAACCAGTGGGTTTATTATGGTCCAATCTGCCTTTGTAGCCATGGCATCCTTGATGAATTTTGATCCTGATGACAGTGTTCAAGAAATGTGTAATTACCTTACATGTAGTCAGCATTTCATATATAAAATTTTTATGTAGTTGGTTAGTTTCCTTTGAAGAAAATCCTAAACTTGACACATCTAAATACCTTGATCAAATCTCATAGCCATGCTGAAGGCAATTAAATACTTTCGGATCCACTGTATTTATGTATCTACGTATGTACCACGCATGCATGCACCCACAAAAAATCTATATACATGCATATATATGTATGTATCTTTATGTATGTGTGTGTATCTATATCTATATGTGGTATGTACACATAAATGTCTGTGTGTGTATACATAGATCATACATGTGTGTGTGTGTGTGTGTGTGTGTGTGTGTGTGTGTGGATGTACTTATTGAAACTTCAGATAATAATACTCCAGGTTAATTCCTTTAAAAAAAAGGTCCATGTTATTTTCTTTCTAGTGGGACACGGGTCCTGTTGATAGGGCAGTGATAATCTGATTGATATTCTTTCTAAAATTTTTGCTCATACTCCACATTGGAATTAAATTAGTCCAAAGCGTACTTCTCATCTTCCCCCTTTTTATTGATACTATCTGTATTAAGAATCAACGTGGTTAGCTGACCAGAGCTTGTTTCTGCATAATCCCTGACAACCTTCAGCCACACCCAAAAAGAGGCCCGTCTATACCATTTTATCATGTTATTCTTCAAATTAAGTCGGTTAAGTTGCCTTCATACAATATGAAACTTAGCCAATGTGGTTAAGTAACATGTCTATCATCCTATTCCTTCTGAGTTTTCTGATGGATGCTGAGATTGAGTTGAATTTTGCAGGTTACACACTTTTCCTCGCACTTGTCATTGATCGGTTGCACCACTACCTCAACAAAATGATCACTCTTAGAAAAACAGCCTCTGCTTCAAGAGAAGAAGTCGAAAGACTTCGAAAAGATCGCCTCAGTTCCAAAGAGAAAGAGGATAATTCCTCGAATGAGGTAAAGAAGCTCCAAGATGAAGTTTCTAGCTTAAACGAAAAGCTTCGAAAGCTAAGTTTGGAGAACAAAGAGCAAGAGAAACGAGCAAGAGATGCTGAAGCCCATGTTTACTCCCTCCAGAAGCAGTCTGAAGAATTGCTCCTCGAGTATGATCGACTTCTAGAGGACAATCAAATCCTTCAGAGTCAAGCTTTGTCTTTGAGAGGCTAAGATCCAGTGGAAGCTCTTTATTTTGAGATGCATGAAGTAATAGAGATAAGAAAAGTCTAAGTTTTATAATTATGTGAATTTTGTTTGATTTTGTAATTTTATTTGTGGTGATGATGCTTGAGAGTATAAAGAATAGACTAGCTGAAAATAGGACAAGTTTTAACATGAACCAACATTTGAAGTGCTTTAGGACTTTGTAATGACCTTTTGGATTAGTGGTTGTACTTAATTTCCTCTTCTTAGTTCTTTTTTTATTTTTGCCCCCTTTCCTACCTTTTATTTAATGTGTTGTTATCTGTTTTTTGGTATTATTCATGGAAGTATATGTAAAAATTATTGGTCATTATTCAAATGTCTCATGCACCCTGTCCATTGCCTTTGGATGCATGCATGAAAATAGATGGAACGAAGGTAATGGGTAGAGTGGTGCACTTTTCTTAAACTTTGCACTTGACTCTTGAAGTTTTAATTGTCATACTTTTATGATTTCAAATATCAGGAAAGAAAACAAGTTGGTTCCAAAAGACTCCCTTTTGACTTCTTTTAGCTTGTTCTTGAAGTTCTGAAATCGATACTTTTATGCATGTACAATCATCAAACAGAATATGTTCAAGTTACAAAAGTGCATACTTACTTGTAGGGATTGCATAATTTCATCTATTGAAGAGCAATTGTTCTTTATTCACTTTCCTGGATGTCACTAACAATGTTCCTTCCTAATGATTTTTAGAGCTAAGCCTTTGAGCATTCGCACTAAGCTAACAACTTGCCTCTATGTTTATTCTCATCAAATTTGAAAAGGGCCCTTGGAACTCAGTATATGCTTTCATATGCCAAAGGATGGAGAGAGATTCCTTCATAAAACCAAAGCCAAAGCCTATCACTTTCTGGCAACCTTGCAAGTAGATGACAAATCTTGCGCATATTTATACTATCCTGCACTGGGAACTGCTTTCTTCTTTTCAAGGCAGATTCTGGTATATGCTCATTTTGCTGGCTATTATTGACAGTATATAGTACAGGTTAGGCTCCTTTCTCTCTGTGTTTCCACTTCCTTTATCAAGTGCTCATCACTAATTAAGCTACTTATATAAAAAGTGCTCAGAATCTTGTCTTTATGCACAGGTGTTCTTTGTGATAATTAGTTTGGTAGTCGTCATTCTCAGAATCAGGCTCTGTAAACATGAATCTAACTAGTAATCAGATTAGTCTTGTATGATCACAATCATCAGCCAACTCACACTTTTCTGCTTGCTCCCATGCCAATTCAATCTTGCATAAACTAGTTAAAGACATCCCTTTGAGTAAAGTTAGATGGACTATCAGTTCATTGAAACATAATTATCTACTTGGTGGAGGGAGCATAGAAAATGAGTAATGTTTTAGAATTCCAATTTCATTTTTTTGTTATTTTATTTCTTTTTCTTTCTTCTTTTTTTTTTTTGCTCTGAATTTAAATATGCATTTAAATGTCTGGTATCATAGGAAATATAGTCCAGTGAACATGATCATCTACTTGTATGTGCGTGCGTGCGTGCGTGTATGCGTATATGTATATGTATATGCATATGTGTGTGTATATGTTTTTCATTCCTTTTCTTCTTTTTGCTGTGAATTTTATATTCATTTAAATGTCTCATAGGAAATAGTGAAAACTGCCCCCATCTAAATGAGTTTACTATCTATCAACTGATAATTGTGACATTTCATGACGTAGGGATCAATGACCTGAAAATCACTAGTTATTTTTACGTTTCTGGGGTGTGTAAAGTTGCTATTGGGATTTAGATGATGAACTGATACGGCAGTTTCATGAAGTCATGACTTAGTTTGTGCAAAGAGGATGTTGATGTTTTTGTGAACAACTAATGTTAGGGAAATTAATGTCATAAATGAATGTTAAAGATAGCATTGAATTAGAGAATTACTGTTAGCAAAGTTTTGGTTTAAGTCCCCATCTTAAAGTCTTGAAAATAATGGACAAAGTCAAATGAGTACTAGCTAGCCTCTGGGAAAAAAATAGTTACATGATACACATCCTGAGTTCCAAAAATATGGGGGAATAGAATCTGTGGAACTAACTTTATCTCCATTTTAGTATTTTCATTCTCAGATACAAGATACATTGATACTGATACAGACTTGTAATTTGGAAAAAAAAAACGAAAACCTTTATTCAATCTTGATAGCTACATTATTCTCCTTGGAATCAGTAGGTTGGCATGGGACTAGTTCAACACTAATCTTCTATAAAGCAGTTTTGCCTTACTAAGAGCTTTTTCAGTAATTTGAAGGTGAAAACATTAATTTGTTATCACAAATATCCTCTGTTCTATGATTTCATTTATTTCTGTGGAAATTTATTTTGGCAAAAGAATAGCGGTTCGAGCTGAACTTGATTAATGAGGGTAGATTCTAGTTTTGTATATTCACCAACTCCAGTTCTAAGACTCAACCTCATACTTGTATTTGATGAATATAGATATTGTTGTACATTCACAGCTCTTTTCAAATTTGTATACTGATGAGAGTGGATCTTCGAACTTGCTCCATCAGAAACGTATATCGATGGTGATAAGCTTTTCGATATATTTTGTATAAAGAATAATGAGGTAGCATATGACATGTGAGGGAATTCCCCCGTGTACAATAATGTACATGAATCCTGCTAAATAATGTTGAGATTCAATCACATCACCGGATATGAGTGAATCCATTCATATGTCACATGATGCTCATAGGCCGAGCTTATTTTCCCTTCAAACCAGTAGTTACAGTTACTAATATCTGTTTTTGTTATCAAAGACAGATGTTGTACTCTCCAAACAATGTTTGTATCCATCATGTTCAAAGAATAAAAATATGAATATGATCTAGTGAAATTTGCCATAATAGGATTATTTACACCCTTTGACAATGTATGATTGGTATAACTCCTTACAACTAAAAGATACCTCTGTAACACTTCTTGTCTCCATAAGACACCAGTTAGGATTTGTTGGATTTCGTTCATGAGATACACTTAACACCCTTAAAATTTCTCCCCTTTGATGTTATTGACCTCATTAAAGTTGTCTTGTTTTCTTTCTTTTTTCTAATTTTCCATGTTTTTTCCTTTCACAATCTTGAAGATTAAGTAAGAGAGAGATATAAGGAAAAAACTTAGAAAAAAGACTTGCATAATCACATCCATGGTACATGACGGGATTCAGTGGTTTCAGATGGCCTGATTAACTCAATGGAAATAGATCAAGGATACTTGATTATTCAATGTCAAGTTTCTCAATTAAAGGGAAAAGAAGAAGGAGAAAAAAAATGTTGTGATAAAATAGGGGGAATATTGCTCTTTAAAGAGCTAAAGAAGAAGAACTTGAGAGAATAAGAAAGAACTAAGAGACTAATGGTATTGCTTTTACATTAGTAGAGCTCCTCACTTGATAAATGTTTTATAATATCAAAATACACACAAATATTTTTTCTTTTTGGATTAGGCAAAAGTACACACAAGAAGTTGAACTTATACTCGTTAGAAATATCTCAATTTGTCATGCAAACTAAAATGGAGAAAATATAGAAACGCGCACGTAGAGATATTTAAGTAATAATAGGATCCATTTCATTTTCAATGTAATTTTCATTAAAAAAAATTAAGAGTACAATGCTCTGTAAGTGTTGGATTTTTCAAAGAAAATCCAGAACAACAAAAACAAAGAGAACTCAAGCTTGTTCTCCCCCAGATGAAATAAAAGCTGCCTTAGTTGTCATCACCATTGTAATCACCATAGTATTCATCAAGCCATTTTCGTATAGTCTTGACCTCCTCCTTTCTAATTTTTGCCAGCCATTCTCCATCATTCTCTTTAGGAGACAGCAAGTCTGCTTCATGGGCACCTATAAATATTTCAAAAAAATATGTTATAGAAATTGTCATTTTTTTACACATAAATTCCAAATTGCATAAAGAATTTTAACATATGAATTAGTATGTTCAACCTTCTGGTGCAACAATGGCAGCAATGCTGTTAGAAATGGATTCCAATACACTGTTCAATTAAACATCAACATTGTCAGTAAATTACTTGAGAATATAACATAAAGATAAAAAAAGGAAAAAAAAGGAATTACCCTCCGGCACTAATTGGATCCCTTTTCCCGTTATAGAAGATGATGTTGCTGCCAAATCGCTTTAGTACTCTCCTGAAATTCTGCAAAAGGCGGGGCGAAAGTGTTAGTTTTAAAACTTCGAAGGTATTTTTCTGACACTCATATAAATCTTAGGGGAATTTTCTGTAGTTTTTGCGAAAACTGAAGGAGACTCACGTGACCACCAAACTCCGTAGTGATGTAGTGAGGCCGAGGCTTCACATCCTTGGGACAATCAGAGCTTTTTTGCTTGTGTTGGTGCTTGTAGTCATGAGGGAAAATGCTGTCATTCTTGTTCTTTATTGATGGCTCAACCAGTTCACTACATCCCTGCATGGAAAAAGAAAATTTATATGTTGTAGTGTTGAAAACACGATTATTTTGTTATCTTTTTCATGAAATTATTTTTAAAAAAAAGAAATTATTACCTGCCACTTCCATGCTTCGATACCACTCGACTTATGGTCGGAGGTAAGATTGAAACATGGAGATTTTCCGGTGTGATTGTAGAATATATTTAGTGCACCAAATATTCTTGATGCAGTGTCACTAGCTCCTTTAGGATGATCAATCGCCTCACACATCTGCATTAAAAAGGAAAATATCGATAATTTTGGTCTTATATAAGTTTCAAAAATTAGAAGAGGGAAAATAAAATAATTTAATATATTCCTTTTACCTTTTTCACGGGAAAAGGAGGAAGAGGAGTGTGGATATTGGATTCATATGGATAATCCGATAACGAAGAATATATCAAAGCGAGTTCAATGAGACCAAACAATTTGTCGTGGAGATCATCTTTTCTTGGATGAGGACTGTATGAAGAAAATTAAATTAAGAGAAGATAAATGCATTTAAGTTTGTTTTTATTCTTGTGTTTTCAGTAAAAAAAAAAGTGAGGATGAAAATGCTTACTCGCATATCTTAAACGATTTGGATAGCTTATCACCCCCACCATTTTGTTTGAGTATCTTCTCAAATTCACCCCATGATTTCTTTATAGTTTTGTAGCAGGATTCGCTCTCCGACTGATAGCAAAAGAAATTGTGAACATAGATTGTTAGACAAATGGATATAGAATAAAGCTTTTTTTTCCTTTGCAATTATCAGTTTGAAATGTTCATGCATTATAATTCTATAATTTTTTTTGATAATATATGGCATGCAATGATAGTATTTTCATAATCACCAACAAAATTAACAAGGTAATCAAATTCTATAAAAAATCAATAGTACATAGAGAGACCTTGATGTTTTTTGTGATAATGTCAGTAAAACTGTGGGGAGAAACCATATTATCAAAGTCAAGGATTGGAGCAGATGAAGCAAAGGCTCCAAGAGCCACATGAGGATACTTCAATCTGAACCATGTAGCCATAACTGCATAAATTCAAAATAAAGAGATAAAGGTAATATAAATTGAAGTAGAAAATGACATGAATTAGTGTAAAAAGTTAACCACAATAGAGGTAAGTAATTAGAAGTGACTTACTTCCTGCATATCCACTTCCAAATACCACCACCGGAGAGTCTAATGCACTCACATTCTTCTTCAAATCAGTGACCAATGTTGCAACATCAGCAAGAGCTTGTCTCGTATTCAAATATCCCAATGTGGTTGAATTTTTATATGCTACCTCTTTGCTACCATAAGGAATTGATGTCCCATAATACCTATGCTGCAAATTTAAACAACACCAAAAAACCATTAATAAGTTAACATAGTTGCTATAATGATATTTCGATTGTTCCGACTATATTTTTTAGGATATCGATATTTTGATGAGGCCGAAATTCTGACCTATAGCCAACTACAGGAACAACTGTTTTCATTTATGTAAAATTTGTTAGGTATGTGGAGTTCTGTTTTCTCCCCCAAAAGAACATAGTTGCATATCTACTAAGTTAAATTCGATAGTTTACCTCAATGAAGACCAACATAGCTTTAAAAACTTTATTGATCTCAAACATGTAACCCTTGGTCCCTGCAATGTGTTGAATATCTTCTTGATCACCAATGAACACAAAGATCGGAGATCCTTTCTTTGCGCCACCCCAACTTGTGGTGTTGATGAGATACCTTTGTTGAAAAGTTTTGTAACTCTCAGGGGTATAATCAAAATGGTCTAGATTTTGAGTGAAGTGTTTTATGTGATAGCTACCATTTACAATGTGGGTATGAGGATGAAGGTGATGTTTAAAATGATGGCGACTAGGGAGTAGCGAGTGGGAGGATGAGAAGAGAGAGATGAGAAGGACTTGAACAAAGAGAATAGGATTTAAGATACCCATTTCCTCTTATGAGAATGAGAACTTGGATGAAGAAGAGAAGGAAAACTTCTCAATTTATAGATGGAAGTAGAGTTTAAGGTGTGTTAATTTGGACCTAATAAAAGCTATTTTTTTGCATTAGTATGGAAGTTACTCCATTAGCAATAAACGAGTACAGCAGTTACACTTGCTATTAGTTTGAGGTATTTATAAGTATGATGCATAATTGCATATAGAATGTCTTTTTTGGGTTCTGATTTCTGAGTAGACATAATCTATTTGTTAATACATATATAATGTGACTCAAATAAAAAAATTTAAAAAAAAGGTCAAAGTCATTTTCCCTTCCAAACATGAGGCGTTATTAAAAAACTGTTAGTAGCCCAATCCTCAGGGAGTCAAAAAAAAAAAAAAAAAAAAAAAGCCCCTCCACTCCAATATGCCTACTTTTATCACCAAACAATGTTCGGATTTTGTTAGAGCTTAAAATTATAGATGGTTGAATAGACTTATTGACCGATAAAGTTTTTAACCAAATACTGAGTATCTTCGGGATACAGATCAACACTGACAAAAGTCGGGGGCTGGTGTGTTGATTGATAGCAGCAATATTCGAGGGGGTTAAGATGCAAAGTTGATAGAAATTATTTGGTTGACAGTGAGACCAATATTGTGTATTGGCTAGAGTTTGGATCTATACCGGCTGTAGTAAAGTGGACCAGTTTGTAGAGTCGAGAAATCTCACGTGTTTGCAGCCCATATGAAGTCTTTGATGTATAGCTAATTGTTTCTTTTCTTCTTCTTCTTCTTTTTATTTTTATTTTATTTATAATATTGCTTATTTTCTTGGTTTGTTTTGGATGCTACAAATTTTGTATGAGGCAATTTCTGAGTATTCTGTTGCATCTATGTATCTCATGGGTTTGTTTTATTAGGTACTTATGGGTAGATTAATGAAAGGGGACTGTCCTCACTACTTATTATATTTTTTTTTATAAATAATGTTTGGATTCATATTGTAAGAAGGATAAACATCACCAAAATTTCTCATGTATCCGCTAATTTACACTTTTGACTATATATATAATTGGCATGGATAACTCTACAAAACCGAAAGGATATCTCATGTAATACTTAATGTTCTATCTCCATACATCTTCAAAAGACACATCATTTTTAGGAGTTGTTTGATTTTGCCCACGGGATACACCCTTAATCCCCAAAAGTATTCCTACTTTTTTATGCTTTTATGATATGCTTTTTTCTTTTGATCTTACAATCTCTCCCCTGGTTATAGTGGTTAAGTATATAAATATTAACTATATAAGAGACTGTGAGAGAGAGAGAGAGAGAGAGAGAGAGAGAGAGAGAGAGAGAGAGAGAGAGAGAGAGAGAGAGAGAAAAAAAAAACCCCACCCACCCACCCCCCCCCAC
>JBAKGM010000200.1:14579286-14591302 GCA_037177215.1 Asparagus racemosus | reverse complement strand
ATATATATATAATTTGCATGAGATTATTATTATTTTTTATTTTTCAATTCATGTGCTATTTGAAATTAATTTCCTATCATATTTTAAAGTTTCTTTTATCTTTTATCACGTTGATTATTATAAATTGGAAACTGCTCGTTTTATAACTAAACGTTCAAACCGCCCTTTGAAATCATAGTTTTTAACTTGAATATAGTCTGAAACAACCGGACCCATGTCTAACAAGTTTTTTAAAATGGACATGAAGTGTAGGATATAGGTCCAAGAAGTGTATGATAAGTATTTTGAATTAAAACATATATCGTATAATTGAATACATGTCTGGGTAAATGTATGCATACATCCAAGGAGCGTCCACGAAGTTTGGGTACGGATAAGTGTCGGGTACCGGGTACGGCTTCATGATTGAAGTACCTGGGTAACATAGGTCATAACATTTACTAATAAAGACAGTAACTCCCATATACCGTATACATCAGCTTAATACGCGAGCTCTAGAATCATTTGAAATGGAAACTATGATCTGTTTGACAAATATGGGAAGAGTAATCTGCATGTGTCAGTTCATTATCTTCACTCTTGGTACCCCTTTATCCAGATACAGACCCAGATGGGTCCTGTCATGTGCAATAAGAAAAGCTATATTCATGCCATCCATATACTTTCTTCATATTCACATTCTATTCAAGCCATCCATATACTTTCTTCATATCCGCCTCAACAGAACAATGTATGTCAGCATGGCACGTGACAATAGAGAGTTTTAAGTTTTAACACTTAAATGCCACCAGGCACCAACATTCTTTCACGTGCATCCGAAAAATCCCATAATAGCTGACAGTATCTTTCAGCTCAAAACAACAAACTATACGTTTGAAAAAAAAAATGAGCTTTACACTTGATAATCAAGAGCATTCTGCTCAAGAAAGTAAACTCACATTTGAAAATGAAGACCTTTATGCTCAAGAACAACAATGCTCGACAATCAAGCACTTCACACTAATCAAAACCAACTTTATGCTCGACAGTCAATAAATTTTTTTCAATGACTGGACACAAGCTTTAAGCTTCAATGTCAAACAGCTACTAAGAAATCCAAGCATCAAGTTGAACTCAAGCTTAAAAACCGAAACATCCAATGTCCAAAGTTTATTTTGAGGGACTCAGGCTTCTCCAAAACGATTCAAATATTCCATCCTGTAATAAACCATGACCCTCAATCCATTATAGCTCTTTCCATTCGGATACACTGAACTGAGAACATGTTTCATGATATGCAGTATATGGGCCAAAATTTATGGTAGAAAAGCTATGCTAGTCCCATGTGTTTGTACAATTTGGGAGAAGCCTCTCTCTCCATCTCTTTCAGAAAGTAAATCGACGTTCACGTACAGGCTAAAGCCTTTGTCAATAATAATAATAATAATTAAGTAATGATAATAAAAAAAATTACCATGATAATAAAGATAATGATAAAATTTATCATCTAATCAGATGCCATAGTAGTTTACTAATAATTGTTCAATGGCTGTTATTCAGCAGTTGTAAAGACCAAGTTTGCTAGAAGCAACGCCCTCGATCAAGTAGTCTGATATCAAATTCTTACAATGCCAAAGATTACCTTACGTGGTGTAATATCTTATTTCCACTGCAAAAGAACACAAAACATGACTTTCTTTAGCTTATAACCTTAGTTGATATGTGTGGCTCGTAAATACAAAACAATTTCTAAAGAAAACCATACACCGCACAGTCTATTTTTTCTCTATAACATCATAAATGATAGCTATCACGAAATTCATCAGGAGGTAATTAACAAGAAGAAAGATGTAAGCATGTCAATAATTCTTACTTTTGCTGTAATCTCCAAATGATGCCAAAGCTCTCCATCATGAGTCTTAAGAAGATGTGATAATCTGCAAATTGTAGACTTAATACCAACAACGCTATTATCAAGCTTTTGGCAAAAATTGTCCCTGAACCCACTAAGCAGCGCAACAAAGCAAAAGAACGTGTCTGCCTCAGCAAACACCTGAATTCAAGTCAAAAATAGCAAGATTGTAAACACAGTACAAAATAAAGAAAATGACACCATAGTGTGAAAAAAATATTATGTCCATTTTTTTAACAATTCAAGGTTGAGGCACTGCCAGTCACATCCTATGATTATTTTAGCCATGAATAGCTGTATTATTCACCATGAGATGCATCTGCTCAAAAAAGGAAGACATCAGAATGACACTTTTATTTTTGTTTGTGTTTCTCTGTTCATTCCCAAGGTACCTAAGTCCTGGATCTAATAGTACTCTTTGTAATAGTCTACTTGTTAGCATTGAACTTTAAATAGACTCTACGATCTGTCAGAAAACTATATGTAATTTAAAGAAATCTAAGAAGCCAGTTAAACTCCCACAGTATTTAATTAAGAATATGTATTATATATTAATTCTAGTCCTAGATCTTTTCTTCCATAGACATGTTGGGTCCTTAACTGCATCATTGAGGATAGAAGAAGTGAAGCAACAGTTTCAAAAATGCAAATATCAATCATAATTATAAAGTATAAACCAAAGGAATTCATACCTGGCCACAGCTAGTTTTACTTGAGCATAACATTCTTACAGCAACAATTTACACTTCATTAGTGGACTATGTGGATTTAAGAGATGCCAAATTTCGAAGAGACACTTATGATTGTTCAAACTTCTAAGTTAGTCTACAATGCTTTACGACGTCCGTAAGAGAGTGTTCCATTATCAAATACTTGAAAATAGACCATTTTCCAAAATATGAGTTAAGAAGTCCAAAACTCACGAGAATAATAACATGTAATGCAACCTCGGATCGTGTAAGCCAAAAGTCTAATTCCTAACAGAAAGTTACATAGTGTTCTCTCAAGAGTAATTTTCTAGTTAATGCTACTTTCCAGGAATTTGTTACTTTGCACAAAACTATCATCTTATAGTCCTGATGCATTAACAATTTGACATAAACTAAGAAGATCAAGCAATATATCAAAGTAAATTCCTTAGTTGGAAAAATGTTCACAAAGAATTTTTTTTAAAATTTTTTATCAAAAGCAAAAGGAGGAAGTTTCATTGTCCATACAGCATTGCCCTCATCTGGATCATTCCGGAAGACGTAATACAAGGGCGCCAAAACTTCATTCATTCCCTGAACATATTTTATTCCTGGATTTAACTTTGCGAATATAATGAGTATGTGTTTCAATGCCTCCTGAAGAATAAGAGAAACCATGTGAGTGATCCTGTTGAACCATCCATAATCGAAATTGATAATAATGTGATACCAAAAGAAAGATCACCTGGTTAGACTTTGCAAGGGGTGCGTCCCCTGAGAAAAAATGCATGTCTGGATGTGTGCGCATTACATCACGATCAATCTGCTCGACAATCTCAGTGTCCTAGAACATTAAAGACTGTTAGTGTGTCTGAGCACCAAATAGGCATCACTACTAGTAATAAACAGCTGGACACCTGCTCAAACAAGCTAAAAAATAGACACACTGTTAATAGTATACATGGAAATCGCTGATCACACCCGCTGAAACAAAACTGTAATGCAGCAGATTCCTAGTTTATGATGCATGAAGCAATTAACTAAGAGAAATTACATGATATATCAGTAGTATCATGTGGCTAAAAAAGATAATTTGATGATCATGTGTTTGTTAATTGCCAAGAAGGATTATTCTTAAAAAAAGCTTGTTGAGAAAGATGATGTTGTTTGACTCCTTCAGAGAAGCAAATTTTCAACTTGTTCCTTACAAATATCGTACAATAAACTAACAGTTACAGTTTAAAAATTAGTGAGGGAAATGGTTCCTTAGTTGGGTGGAATTTCGGGTTCTATCTAGTATCCTAGAGATATGCATATGAAATGGAGACCTCTAGAGATTCTCTTTTTCGGAAACAAGCAAATGCTTTTATTGTACTTTCGATTAAAGAAATAATATGAGTCAATAAGCAACTTATAAGTACAGTCACTGCAAAACAACAGAAATTAGGTACCATGGATAGTAAGTCACTAATCCACACAATTCCATATAGCTCATCTGGTGGTTGTTGTAGACTGACGAAGAATTTTAATTAACGGGCCAGAGTTTATAATTCCATACAGAATCTCAAAATTACCTGGAAGAATTTATTCCAAACACTAGTTTGTCCAAGGCTCAGAGGATGCTCCCCATGACTGATCTGTGATCTAGAGAGCAAGCCTTTGCCTTCATTATCCAACTCTTCAATTTTAAAACCATCAGATGCATCCAACACCCGTGTGATTTCTGACTGACTAGCAACAGCAACTTTCAGAAATATTCTATGCATAAAAAATAAACATGCATGTTAATGGACATAGATGACACGTAACCATTGGGAGTCATTATGGTTAGATTTAATCCCCTGATCGAATTGCGGTCTCAGCCACAAGGTTTCCTAAATTCCTTACTGACAAGTAGTAACTTTTATTGATAGTCAGCTGGTTTGTTTAACTTTTATTCACAACTAAAAGCCTTACAGGGTTTGAAAGAAAATCTTCTTTGAAAGCCTTGTACTGGGATCGCTTCTTATTTAACTCTTCCATCCACATAGTCCGGTCAACCGGCAGATATCCCAAGAGAAGCTGCCAACCAACAAAAAAAAAAAAAGAATTACACCTATTATTAAATTTCCAAAAAAGAGTAAATAAGAAGATGATTAGTCACGTGAATGGAGAATCATCACCCTGGAATCCAATTCTAACTGGAACCGACTTCAACAGAAGATCAAAAAAAAAAAAAAAAAGCAATCATTACAGAAAGGGAAGAAGCAAAAATATGCAAGACACCTCAAAATGAGAAATCTAATTGTCTAAATATTTAAAGATCGCTTCGGTAAAGTTTTTGTGCGTTTCTTGCATAGCCATGTTTTTATGGAGTTGAGAAACAAGAAACTGCAATCCTAACTCAATTTATTTGGCTATTTTCCAACTGATAGGTTAAGGTGAATTGATTTTCAGTTATGTAGTTTTCTTGCATGTATTTGATGATTGAAATTTCTATCCCTTTTGTTTGATTCAACATATTTAAAAATCTTAAATTTTAGGATGTTATGAGAAAATTCATACAACCTTCAATTGCTTCAAAAATGGCACATGATATGTCATGACAACTTCTGGAATTTGTATTAGCAAATCCTTACTTGTATGTGGAAAAACTGAAGTTGGAGATACAACTGCAGACTGCAGTTGATGTTCCATCAACACATTAAAGCAAATGATGGCATTTTGTGTCTGGACTCTAGAAATCATGGATCCTAATTAGAACAATTGAAATAAATAACAAACTCTATTTGCTGCTATGAATTGCCAAATATAGGAGTGAATACAAATTATACAATTCAAAATTTTCCGTTTTAAATTGCACAATAAAATGTGAATGCAAATCCCACAAGTTTCTGAAAGAGGTTTCATTCATTACATCAGTTAAGTAGAAAAAGATGGCTTCCAAAAACATCTACTGAAACAAATCAAAAGGATAAGATTCAATGAATTAATCATCCCGATTGCAGGTGACCATATAACATGACTTAAAAAGTTGCAATTCCATGATTCTCAGTATCATGAAATCTTAAAATACTTGAATATGCAATTAGAAGAATCCAGATGGATTCATCCTGAATTTCTAGTTACAATCAGAAAAAAAAAGTCTAAGTGGAGTGAGGCAAGATTCATAAACAGACAAATTTCGAGTCGAACTGAAGTAGTAGGAAAAAAGATGATGAAGTAATACTTTAGGATTTTATACCAAACAACAAGGCTTCCAGCCTTCCACAATTAGAAATGGGATTAAACTACAAAGAGTAACTGCACTTTAAAAAAGAAGTAATTGCACTCTAAAAAGAAGAAGAGTAAAGAAGCACTGATTTAAAATATATTTTAAAATAACTCGACTTCTACTTCAACTGAAGCATAACATATAAAGTGCCAGTGCTAAAAGTAGTTTAAATTGAAGCAAAAAAAGAAAAGAAAAAAAGATTTAAAAAAAAGCATATTCCAATTAACTTAAACTTTCGAAGTCCAACTCGGGGGGGGGAATGCAATCAGATATCCAAACTTCAAATCACAACAATAGCTCAAACTCGCAAGGCTTTTTCAGTTTAAATAAAGATAGGAAAGGAGTGGCATTTCCCAAAATAAATTGTAAATTCCATAAGAATAAGATGTAATAATACCACAAAGACTAAGCTTAGGTCTAATTTCTACTATAAAAAGCAATATTTAAGCCAAAGATTAAAACTTTAAGCCAACATTTAGCAACAAAAACTAATTCGTAACAAGATTACCTTCCACACTGTCGATCGAATCCCAGGTCCATCTGGGATACCTTGAGACGCCAATCTCCTCACCTCCCCCAAATCAACAACCCTCTTCGATAACTAATCAGCGCAAAATCAAATCAACTACATGAAAAAGTTAAAACATGATAATAAAACCCCAAGAGCGGTGACCGCACCTCAGCCAAGAGCCGAGACTGGAGAGAGATCTCCTCCGGCGGAACCAGTGACGGGATCGGGTCACCACCGGTAGACGGCGACGGTGGACTTTGGGGTGAGGAGGTGGCGCGGGATTCTGCCAGGGGGGAATTAGGTTTGGATTTTGGGGAGAGAGAAGACCAGAGAGGGCTGCTGTTCATCCAATCCGACACGCCCTTCTTCAACATTGTTTCGTAACGTTTCGGGTGTCGGATCCGGATCGGATTTGTCCGTCGGGGATTAGAGACCCCGGTCTGTCGATAAAGAAATCCGAGTCAAGGGATGAATTACAGAAGCGACCCCCAATGTTTTTATTTTGTATCAACTGTTAATTCATGGCACAAAGCTTGCAGAGTGCTGGACCAAGAGTTAAAAAGGCTTGTTTGGATTGGGGGTAAAAAAGGGCAAGAGAAGTTAGGAGACTGATTATCCTTGTTTGGGAATTAATTTTTGCTAAGTAATTAGGGTGAAGGAAAGTTAAGGGAAGTTTTAATAAAAAAAAAATTTATGAAAAGATCATTTTATTCTTTATCTAACTTCTAATAATAAAATAACTTAATAACATACAATGTTATTTACCCTTCCCTTCTGTTTCCTTTATTATACTTCCTAAATGAGTTGAAAAAAGTTCTTATTGATTCTCCTTACTAATTTCCTAAACAAGTTTTACATGTTCCCTTATCTTCCCTTAACTTAACTTTTCCTATGTTCCCTTAACTTTACTTCACTATGGCCAAATCCAAGCAAGCCCTATGTGAATTTGTTAGGTTTGGTACGAACAAGCTCAATTTAGAATTAAATTGGTTTATCTCAACCTTTTCCAGAGTGACACGAAATACAACTACAAAGACATGCAACGCAATTATAGATTTGCATGTCCTATGCTTCTTTTCTTTAATTAAGAAATGTAACTATATTTACAGTTTGTACGAAAAATCTATAGCAAATACTGTGGCTAAGTTGAAGGGATCAAACGATGCAACTCCTCAAAAGAAAATTTAATTAAAAAATAAATGCTACTTCATCAAGTAACAGTTTTTAATTTCAAATCTGAAGAAAATTATGTGGCTTTTGCATCATTTTTCAAACAAACACTCGATTTGTGTTGGAAATACATTTTTCACAATATAATTGTAAATAATCCGAGCAACATATTTAAAGTTAATTTCTTGCAATAAATATTACATGCAATATTTACTGCTGCAATTTATTTTTGCAGCAAACTAGACGGCTCATTAAAAAGGATCCTCAAAAGCCTAACATGATTTTGCACACATTAGTTGGATAAAAGGAATTTTCTTTGCAAATTCTTCAAATCTGATCGTTTGAAATTTTAATTTTTCCACAAGTCTATGTTAGAAAGTAAACATGGTACATTTTTTTATTTTTCCTACTAAAATGACTAGTGCATATGACTAATCTATCTTAAGTTAGTTAATTAAATTAAATTAATTTATAATCAGGCTCGAAGAAAAGCGATAAAGAGTGAAGACAAGGGATTTGTGGTCAACGAAACGAGGCCCATCATCATGGAGTGAGGATTCGAATAGGGTTTGAGGTGAATTAGAGGTTAGGAGAGATAGGGGGTTTTTTGGGGGGGGGGGGTGGGGGCGGAGCAGAGAGGAGCAAGCTTGCTGACAACAAGATGAGGATTTGAGGTCTGCGTCACACATTAAAGCATTTAGATATATAGAGTTAAAGAGTAACAAAGAGAGTGCATGCGGAGGAGACTCGTGCTGATGAGGCAGGGGTCGGCATTCATCATCAGAAATCCCTTCTTATAGAGAGATTGAAAAAGAGAGGGAGGGGAGGGGGGGGAGGGTTCATCAATGGAAGGATCGACACATATTATCGACGAGTCAATATGATAGGGTCTTGTGTTATGAAGACGGAGGAAAGAAGTAAGAGAGTAAATTGTCATTTTTTGCTTCTTTGTTTGTAACTTGACATAGCAAAATAGAAAAAGTAACTTATCTTAGAAAACATGGGAGTAAATTAACAAATAATCAAATTTTGGTGATAATCTTCGAATATGATGGATTTGAGGGTTAAATTGATAAAAAAATTCAATACTGGAGATATTTACTCTTTTCAACTCCATTAAAAATTAGAAAAATTCAAGTCTAACGATACCTTTTGAGAATATATAGAAAAGGAGGCGTGGCAATGTGAAAGCAATGGTCCATTATTTTCCTAATCTCAATATGCGAGAAGTGAGAGTTAACAAGATTAATTAATTCACATGAATAAAACTATACAATGAGTTATGTCTGCTCATAATTGATAATAGAGAATAATCGATACTTTTACTTGGATCAGTACAAAATAGAAAAATTTAGTATATGTATTTTAACTGAATTTTTTTCATATAAATCCATATTCTTGTAACTTAACACGTAGAAGCCTTGTTTTCACAAGTTACTTTTTTGGGAGAAAGAAACTTTCTTGAACAATAATTTGATGGATCATATAGTTCCTATCCATACTGATTTATAAGCCTTAATTGTATTTAAATATCCCATAATTTCCACTACTTAGCACTTATATAACCTGCAACACCTGAAGTTTTTAAAATTTCCATAAAATACCCCTAATCACTATTTTTACTCTTTATTGAATGGACTAATATCATAATAACTTGAGAAATGGGGGACTTGATAGCAATTTCAAAGATTTTCGAGACCAATTTCAAGTGATTTTTGAGGTAAAAAACTTCCGAGTTCCTTGCCCGATCCCTGTCACTTCGCCGCGCTCCCAATCGAAACCCTATTTCTCCTTCCCTCATTTCCCCCCTCTCTGCCCTGAACGAAGCGTGCGATGTACGCCGATCGCGTCGCGTCGGGGACGAAGAGATCGATCAGGGATCGCCTCGAGGGCAATCTCGCTCAAGATTTGGGCCGAAACCGATCCCACAATCTCAAAAGGTGTGATTTTTCTTCTTCTTGTTTTAGGCTTCTCTGGTTTGAATGAGTAATTGGAAACTGTTTGAGATTATTTTTGATTAGCAGCCTTTGATTTTGCTTATAATTGATAAAAGTTGTGGCTTTGTGATGTTAGAGATACGTATGTGGTGAATTCTCTTAGTTTGCCCTATTATTTGTTGAGTATTTTTTTCTGTAGAGGAAATTGGGTGCCAATGTTGTTCTTGCCTACTTACACTGGAGAGTATCTCCAAGTTAAGAAAGCTTGTATTTTGGAGTCTGAAGCTGCTATTTTTAAGAATTTCTTAGTGGAATTCAGTCGAGGATTGGCTGCCTTGCTGCTCTCTGCTTAGGCTACAAAACACGGGATTTTTTTTTCTTAGGAACCTTGTTTGGTTTTTGATTGTTAATATTTGTCTATGGAAACAAGGGATGGTATCATGTGGAATTAGGAGAATTTGCATGAGCATTGTTTGGGTTCCTCATTAATGCGAGACTAATCATTAGATTATACCCAGAAAAAAGGTTGTTGTCGCTTTATCTGCTTTTGTTTATCACTCATACTTGCTCTTGACTTTTACTGGTTGGGTTATTACATTACATGCATAATTCGTTCTTCTCTCTGTTAAAATTGTAAGGACGTCTAAGCTAGTGCTGATACTTCCTATTTATCTTCTAGGTTGTGCTTGTGTGATTTATGGTCATTAGCATTTAGCACCGATGTCTTTAGCAGATGATCTGTATTGATGGACTCTGTATGTAAGTTTGCTTCTTAGAATTAGAAGTGTGAACCATGTTTAGTTGGCTTCTCACCTGTATTCTACTAGAGGGTGGGTTTTGTTATGTTGATGCTTTGGTAAGTTATGTGTCGCAGTGTGGCTGTGTTAGCTGGCTCGTTGTATAGGATTGGAAGTTCCTTCTTGTTATGATTAGCTTGACTTTACTGATCATCTACTTTTCTACTTAGTCTTGAGAATAATTATCAATATTGTGCAAGTAATTCCTAGCTGTTTTTGCTACAAATTCTGTCATTTTTTGTATTTTCAAATGGAAATGGGTTAGTTTTTGTTTTAGTGTATAATCTGCTGGGATTTTCTTCAGAATGCTGACTGTGGTTTGGTGAAACTTGTTTCCTAACTGTTTCAAATACAGTACAGTATAGAAATTATGATCTGGACTATAGCAAAACGGTCGATGCTCTGATCCAAATGTTGATCCTTGCATGACCAGAATCTTTACTCATTTTGGTCTAGAGCACTGAAAAAGTGTCTTGCAAGTTGTCCTCCTGTACATTCTGGCCTTACTGAATTGAATTTATTCTTGAGTGGGAAAAAGAATTGCGTTCATATATATGACTAAAGACAAGCTTGGACTTGAATAGTAATTGAATTTATTGATTATGTGTGAAGTCTAGGAGGAAAAATATGTTCAAAATTGAAAAGCAATGTATGCTAGTACAAAATCTTTGTGTCGTGTAGAGAAATAGAATAGGCAAAGATAATATTCCGTATAACTTTAATCTTTTTTTAAATAGAGATTAGAAGGATGTTACAAAATAGGCATGAGATAAAATCATATCTAATGAGATCTCACAATATCTCATAATATTTACTAAGGTCCAGTATCCGTACAATATACGAATGTTTTTAATTCTCCTTTCATTTGTTCAATTCCCATTTCTGTCGTTGATTTTCTATCTTCTTCTATTATTCATAACTGAATATTGTAGTCTTCACTAACAAGTTCTACTTTATAATGTTTGAGGTTTCCAAACCCATCATTACTTATCGAGTTTATATTCCATTCTACTGGTTTGTATACATAGTACTTTGTCATGCTAAAAGTCTTGATAAGATATCTGCCGCACTATTATCTTTTCCTTTTATATGTTCAATTTGGACCTTGTAATTTTTATTGATTAATCTGTCATTAAATTGTAACCATCTTCTTTGGTTTATTTTTTTAGTATGTTTATTATGGTAAAATCTTACTACAGCTTCACAATCAGTCCTGAGTGTTATTTCTTTTTTATTAAGAATAAATAGCCTGAAGTTATCAAGGCCATAAGGGATAGCTAATATTTCTTGGTCAATACTGCTTGTTATATTTTTTTCCCGAAATTGCCATGAAGCATATCTACACATCTGTTCTTCAGATTTCGGAGCATATTTATGGGGTTTCCGTTTCAATATTGCTCCCCACCCATTTTCGCATCCATCTGTTTCAACTATTATATAATCAATATTGAATGGTAATAGACTATAGAAGATTAAATGACAATACTATAGAGGATGTGTACGATATACCGGATAAAATTGAAATAATAAATGCAATTCAAAACCACAATATTTTCAGTAAGTTTGATTGTAAATCAGGACTTTAGCAAGTAAGAATGCATGAAGATAGTGTAATATGAACAACTTTCACCTATCCTTTAGGGCATTTTTAGTGGCTAGTAATGCCATTTGGATTAAAGAATGCTCCTAGCATATTCCAGAGGAAAATGGATAATATATTTAGGAGATATAAGAACTTTGTTAGCGTATATATTGATGATGTATTAGT
>JBAKGM010000200.1:14550720-14561547 GCA_037177215.1 Asparagus racemosus | reverse complement strand
ATGCATTCAACCGAAATTTCATCAAATTAATCAAAATAATAATAACCTAACCGAATGAGTCTAACATAAAAATACTAGTCTCCCCAAACTGTCCAAATGGACAATTCAAGACTAAATACAATGATTAATGCAAACTATCCGCAAGAATCATTGCATCCAATCTCAAACGGGAATCTAAGGTTCACTCATCATGAACACAATTTATATAGCATATATCAATTGTCATTAATGGCAGTGAACACGTAATAAAAATATTCATTGGTAACAAACATTTGTACCTGTGATGATGAGCAGCACGATCCAAAATGAAAACAAGAATCAAAGAAATAACTGAATGAACACCTACATAAGACAATCTTGTGTATGATAAAAAAAAAAGAGTAAGATTAAGTATAACAAGCGCTCAGAAGATATGAAAACAATTTATTCTAAATTATATCAAAAAAAATGTCTTACTTCTTTCTCTTTTCGGATATATATATATATATATATACACACACGCACACGCGCACGCACATATACACACACATACACGCACACGCACATTGACACACATTGTCATTGTATAAAGATAAGACATTATAAACATAAAGATAAACATGGTTCGGACTTCGATGAAAGACCTACGTCTAGGGTTAGGCACGGGCTGGGTCGACCCGCGGGCTGACTCGGCACAGCCCGAGTGGCTGACACTGACAGCCTCTTATGATTTAATTCTTATATGTTGTTATTTATATAATTGTATTTTAGAAAAAAATTTAAAAATTAAATATTCGGGTCGGGTCGAAGGTGGGCCGGGTCAAGGTGGGCCGAGTCAAGTTCTCGTCCTGAGTCTGGCGCTAGACCCAGCCCAACCCATGACTCGTGTATATCACGAGCCGAGTCGGACCCGGCCCGCTACAGGCCGGGCCGGGTCATGACCCACATCGGGCTAGGTCGGATCAGCCCGCTGGTCGACCCGGCCCATGCCCAACCCTAGATAGCAGTTAATATCCTGACAACTCCTGTTAATCTTGGTTATAGCAAGGTCTAAAATCAGCTGACAATATAAGATTTGAAGGATACTGATCACGTCCATCTGAAATTAGCCAATATAGCCAATGTTACTGATGACGACTAATAGTTCAGGGATTTAACCAATAAATTTTATTTGATGGAGTTGAACAGGAAAATGAAGATGAAGAAACTCAATATTAAAGAATACTGTTTGGTTGGATTAACTCCTTATTTGTTTGGTCGCTTCTAATATAATAAGCCATATCATATTTGGGTTATTTCAACATCACTTATTACTATACAGATTTTTAACCCACAATTTCGATCCACCTTAATTGTTTAAATAGAATCAAACCTGTTCCATACCTAAAAATCCTTTCATATTATTTAGAATCTGCTAAAAATATAGAACACCTTATAATTAGCACACCTTAAAATTGGTTATTAAAACTTTTAACTTCTCTAATTATTTATCTAAGGGTCAGTTTGGCAAATTGCACAAAACTGAGCCAGGACCAGTCCTTGCCCAGTTTTGTGCTAAATTGGTTTTCATTTGGACCAGCACCTCCTGGTCCAAATGAAAACCAGTTTAATGGCACTATTTGGGTTTAAAAAATGGGGTCAGATCTGAACTCAAAACTTTGACAAACAAGAAACATTACAAAATTGAGCCAGGTTCATTCCTAGCCCAATTTTACAAAATAGCCAAACACACCCTAAGTTAGAATCAATAACTCAAATACAATATCTATTTTAAACACTGTTGATGCAGCAACTATTGGACTGTTTACGTTTTTCCAAGGCTTAATGCAATTTTTGCCTTCTCTTTAACTGCTGATAAGAGCCGGATAATCCTGATTCTAAACAAATAAAGCAACCGAAAATCAAATACCAATCCAAAACTGGAGTATCAGAACCACCTCAGTTACCAAGAATTTAGATCTTGAATTTTAGTCTATTGTACAAGTTCATGGCCTCCAAAATACATATAGATGCCATGTAGAAGGATATTTTTAGTTAAGACATTGGAATGCAGCAACATTTGTAGATGACTCCTCATGACAAGAAATGTTGTAATTTCAGATTATGATACCAAACATACTAGTACAGTGTGGTGGACATCAAAGCTTATAAGATGATCATGCCAAATCCTCCAAATTTTATATGCTAATAATTTATTAAAACACTGACATGGTTCAGTTTAGAAACAAATAAATAACGTTAAAAATATATGAAGAGTATAACAAAAATGGTTGGATGAAAAAATATACACCACAAATTGTAGAACTTTTGATCGTCCAGTAACAGCAACAGATGTATCCAAATGCCACTCGTTTGAATTTACCTACAAACATTCGAAAGATAGTAGAATATCAATTAAAACTTTGACAATATTTAATATCAATTTATACACAAAGAATACATTTTTATTCATGTTGGAATATAAAAGACATAGAGCTTTATGAATATCAAAGGGGCCAAATCCTTGAGAAGTCTAGTTATATGCCGACAAAGAAACATAGAGGAAAATGTTATTCTCAATAATAACAAGCATATTGGCAATTTAATTGATAACCCCGGCGACTACCAGACTGATTTCATAAAGTGCACATAACCACTTAAAAGAAGCAGGGCCCAACCAAGATACTGGGGACAAATAAAAAACCAGGCCTATTATAGGGGTGATTTTATTACGAAGCCACACAATAACATTGGTCCCAGAAAGAATCTACTGTGCTTCGTCTATGACATTTGGAAACTAAAAAGAAGAGCAACTTGGTTTATTAACATGTAAATACAAGAGAGAAGGTAGAAGCCAAAATTTTGAGAATAGTGATGCTAAAGACATGCATTTAAAAGAAAATCACAAATCCCTACAAGACCAGTGATATCAATTTTACGAAATTCATTACGAAGTTAATGAAATCACACAAAAGTGTGATTGTAGTATTATCTCGGAAGCAATATGTGTGGTTTTTGCTTCAATTTGGATTTTACTTACAACAAATAGAATTGCTTAATATTTTATCTGCGACTACCAATACGTTAAGATTTCTATTAATAATAATTAATATCATTACAGCATTAATCATAAAGGCATCTAAACAGGACTAGAACTGAGGATTAACGTCAAATACTGATTAAGGACTATCAGTCTCGAGACACCTATATTTTATGGTAACTTATCTAGTAATGATCAGTAATGCTCATTTGTTGCTTGGACTGTTGCATGCTAATACTTACCTTACCTATCTGCTGCATATGCACTAAGCTGAAATTGTTATAACATGTTTCTTTTTGAGAATTTCAATTTTTGATTTTTAATATTTCAATGTTCACTTGTGTTCTGAGTTATTTATAAATAAGTGCATCTGATTCTGCTGCTAAAGAGACAGGGCATATATGTGAGAATTCAGTAGCCCATAACAAAATAAAGAAGTAGAAACAACCAATTACGACAAAATAATTAAGAAAGTGTGCAAACTTTTGGACAAAGTGTTCAATGGGACTTTGACAATTAAAATTCAGCACTATATATGAAGATAAACCAACTAAAAGATTTTGAGAAGATTGAAAAACAACAGCAATTTCAGAGATAAAAGTCGTAGCAGAAGTAAATGCTCTCAAACTGAAACAATATTATTTTGAAGACTATGATAATTGTAACCCAAATATGGTTAAATGAGCATGTTGCCTGTTGTTATATATGACTGTTGTAAACGACAATAAATATGACTGCAAGGTGGAGTCAAAATATAAGAAATCCATTGAGCTCATGCAAGCCATGTTAAGCTGGGCAAAGGAGTGTTGGCGAAGAAAATTTAGGCCACTAAGCTTCATTTCTTAAACATAGCATTGAATATTCACTTGATTTGAATAGAAAAGAAGGGGGCATTTTAAATAGAGTAAAAGAGATGGAAAACTATGAAGAGAGGGAATGAGAAAAGGGAAAGCAGTAGGAAGGATCTAAGGCTATCTAGGATTTGGATGCTTAAAGAGTGCAACACATTTTGGTGTCATTTAATTCATGAAGTGTATGAAGAAACACATTTTGGTACAATAAACGAACACTGATTTATTCATGAACGGTGTATAGAAACTGTTTGGGTGATGAAATATGAGTGAATAACTTATGCACCTTACGGAAAATTGAGAATATTACAGTTCTGACCATGGTGGTCCTCCCAACAATCATGATCATGAAAAGGACCACAATGAACTCGGGACAGAATCAGAAGGGCAGGCATGGATGATAGGTCCCTAACTGCAATAATAACAACATCACAAGACGTGAAAAGAACATATGGGAATTACAAAAGGGACAAAGGGGAACAGCTGTAACGGAACAACTGTGGAAGTCAAAAAGAATAAAACAATAGTGAACCAGTTGCTAAAGTATGCAATTTTTGTGTTTTCAACTTCTGGTCGTTCCTTAGACGAGAATGCACTAGTCCAACAATAGATATTGCAATCCCCTCACAGGTTTGAACTATATATTCTAGACAAGTTCAAGATTTCTAGCCCTTGAATCCGTATACTCACTAAATTTTTTTTGACAATACACATAAAAAAACTATAGCGAGTGCTAAAAATTAAACTGCACATGTATAGTTTAGCCATAGACGTACTCAACAATAGCAACATTTCAGGAGAGCAGGATAAGGAACATACAAAAAAAGGAAGATCCCTGGTACTAAAGACATAGCTGCTCAAATTGTCATCCCAACTAGATATAGATGACTTTGGAGTATGGTACAGAACCTGCCAAGAAACCAAAAACACTGTTAACGTTGATGCCCCTTGTACTGAAAAACTATTTATAAATCATGTGAAAAGTTCTTCAAATGTGGAACGAAACAATTTGATAATCATTTATCTAAATTGCAATAAATGCAGATAGTCCAATGAAAAAAGAAAAACTATTTGGCAATCACTCATCTAAACTTAAACATATAAAATTAGACACTTTCATATCATAAGTTCCACTTAAAAAGTCTATATAGTTTCTCTACTTCCACAGAAGCATTGACGCTCTAGGAAAGATTCCATTTCTGTATGGAAATTGTATCATTTACCTAACTTAGATAGCGTGGATAGTCATATATATATGTGTGTGTGCGTGTGTGTGTGTAGAGAGAGAGAGAGCAATATGGAGAAACTTGGTACCAAGTACAAGTTTTTGTGTTTGGTAGTGAAGTGGCTCATTCTCATCCACTCATTCAAATGGGGGACCACATTCACATGGGTTGGAGAGTGGATGGGAATGAGACACCTGACTACCAAGCACAAAATTTGTGCTTAGTACGAAGTTCCTACATTTTTCTCATATATATATGTATGTGTATGTGTGTGTGTTGAACACTCATCTAAACTCAATAATATAAAATTAGATACTTTCATATCATAAATTCTTCTTAAAGCTTACGTTCTGTGTAATCTCTGCTGCCCTAGAAGCATTGACACTCTAGAAGAAGTTCCCCTTTTGTATGAAAATGTCTACCATGACTGGATGTGTCTCCCTTCAACTAACAGGTGTTTGGTCAAAGTTTATTTTTGGTTAATTTTAGTACACCCCCCTCAACAATGGGGGTATCTCAGAATCCCCCCCACCCCAACCAAAAAAAAACAACTATTTTAATTTCAATAAACCCTCCTCAAGAGAAAACACCACTTAACTATGGGGTGTCTCACAAAACCCCCATGGTCTTTACACTTTTCTCAAAAAAACCCGATGTTACATCACAATGTGAAATGACCTAAATCTCCTTTTTGGGAAAAAAAATACCATTCGGTTAAAGCCAACCTCCCAGATAGAAACAAAAAAACCTAAGCCATTAATGGTGCTGCGAAAATCTACACTAATTTTTTTATACCTGAGGGGTATTAAAGTTGTTTTAAGCCACATGCTTGTCACGTGACACATTCGACTAAACATTGTTAAGAGGGGTTATGTGAGAAAATTTCCCCGGGAGGGGGGGGGGTCTCAAATTTACAAAGTTGAAGGGGTTATCTACAACACCATCAAACTTGAGGGGGTTTTCTCAAATTAAAATAGTTGAGGGCGGTTTTCTAAATCAACCCTTTATTTTTTTTATCTCTGTAAAACATTATACGTATGTAAACATAGTGGATATGAGAGAAACATTAGTGCATATTCAAAATCGGAAGTTCTTCCTAGTTCCTACCTGACTTTCTGTTCTTATGTTGGCTATAGGTGCTAGAGCCTCCACTACAGGAGCCAGAATAAGTTTCTCAACCTTTTGCATCTCCCTGCAAGTACAAAGAAAATGTACAATCACTGTAAACTTGAGACATAAATCATGCACGTCTGAATATCAAATATTTGTTTTCAAGAAAAAAGAGAAAATTTCTGAATGAGAACACAGATAGCATAAAACCAGGTTCCTCCTTCCCTCTTCAAAGAGTTAAATGAGAAGAAATACAGCAACACACTCTGACTGTGATACAAAGTACTAAAGGAGAGGTGGAAATATCATCAGAATTTCAGAAATTTATGACAAAGGCTCTAAATAGACTTCCAACCAGGAAAAAAAAAAGAAATAATGTAAACAGGCCATATAACTTTGCCATTCTATCGTAAATAATGGGAAATTATCATTATGTTGTTTTCCTAGTAGAATGGGTTTTCCAAGAAGCACAATGCTCCATGAAAAAACTGATTCTATGATGGCTATCAACTTGATCTCAACTTTTAAAAACAGTATAAACTCCCTGTGAGGAAGCCACGGACAAGCAATGCTTGCAATAAATCATAGGAAGGCCAGTCAGCATTTTTATTAATAAAAAAATGAATCGTAGCTTATTTCTTTTGCAACATGTAGGAACTCTCTCAAAAGTTGGAAAAAAACATGTCTAAAGAATCCTCCTCACCAATCATAAACCCAATCATTGGGATCGGCATTCAACAAGCTGAATGAAAGTACAAGGTTCCCATCCAATCCAACCGGCATGAAATCCTCTTCCTCCTTATTCTCCTCCCTCCCACCTCTCATAAACATCTTCGCAAAGATCTCAGAGACCATCTCCACCGCCTCCTCCTCTGATACCCTCCCCACAATCCAGGCATGCCGGTGCTTTCCCACCACCACTCTCACCTCCTCCTGCAACATCACATCAGCAACAAGTCAAGATCCAAGTAAAAACTCAAAGTTTTAACAATTTTTAACTTTGATACTTATCCCAAAGTTTTTAAGATGGAGTATAACTACTTGACTGGGAAGGAGTAAAATGACACTAATACACCATTAAATTTCCCATTTTGACTATGAACATTGTTAAAGAGAGAGGGTTGTTGCTAATATAGCTCAATCCCAAATTCCAGTCATTTTGCGTTTGGGGAAGTGAAGAAACTAATACTTTTAATTTCAATGAATTTAGGGTTAGATACATGGAGGAGGAAGAGACTCCAGGAATTTCTTTTCAACCTAGGGATATAAAAGTACAAATTTTATCACATGATAATTAATGACAATCATGGTATCAAAGTTAAAAATCGGCGAAACTTTAAGGTATTAATGTAGAGCTAACCTCTTTCACTGCAACGACGACAGTGTAAACCCTAGTGGCGGTGCCGCCCATTCTCGAATCCAGCAGCTCATCCACAGCATCATCATCGACATCTCCACTCAATTCAATGCCATTGAGAGCGCCGCACTTCCAGATGCTATCTTCAGTGGATTCGCATCCGCCAGGGGAATTCACAGTGACTGAGATCGTGACATTGCTGCAGGTGGACGATGAGGACGTCGATTGAAGGAGGTTGTGGGCTAGGGTTTGAGGTGTTGGGAATGAGGAGGAGGAGGAGGAGGGGAGAAAGACGGCGTGGAATCGGCATGGAAATGAGAGGTTTTGGCGGGAGGAGATGGCGCCGGCGAAGGGGAGAGGGGAGCGGTGGATCTCGGTGGATTTCAAGAGAAAGGGGATGCCTGAGATTAGAATTAGAGAAAGAGATGAGAAAAACTTTAAGCTCCGTTTCTTGGAGAGTTAGGGTTTCGATTACTCACCTGAGAGGAAAGAGAGGAGGACGGAGAGGGTTAGAACGAGGCGCTTGGTTCCAGGTTTTGTCATCCTTTGACTGCTACCGTCAATAGAAGAAGGAGAAGGAGAAGGACTCGATGGAGGTTTTGGAGGAGAGACCTCCTCCTCGATCGCCATTGTTCTTGCTTCCAGTTCTTTTTCTTTTGTTCTCGAGTCTCAAGCAGATGCTCATATTTTAAGGGACTGTTTGCAATTTTCAGAATTTTTAAGGGCTTTTATATAGATTTCATAATTTTAGGGAACTCTTTGTAATTTTCGAATTTTTGAGGGACTCTTTCTAATTTTCAGTTTTTTAAGGCCCAAAAAGTCATAGTTTTAAAACTTGGGTTTAACTACCAAAACTTGGACATTCATTGGGGGTTTTTCTGATAAAATCTTTTGATAAAATTTTAGGCATTTGAGCACAAATGACCTGGTGACGTTAACTTTTGAGAACTTTGTGTAGAAAGTTTTAAATTTTTTTGAGGGTTTAATGTGAAATGACAAAACTTATTAGAGATTTAGTGTAATTTGCACATAATAAAAATATGCAACTTAATTAGAATTAGATGAAAGAAAAGTTATGAAGTTAGACAATCAAAATACTCATCATATAAAAACAGGACTAAATAGATAAAGGAGAGTGTACCAGAAATAAACTTCACCATGGTCTCTAGTGATCTTGGATTTCGCAATTACCTCATAGGTTTCTCACATGAAGAATTTTGTTGATATGTTCAGTTCATCCGATCTTGTAATGATTAGGATTTTTTTCACAAAAATCACCTTAAAATAAAGTAATTATATGGAAATCGTCTTTTAATTTTAATTTATACATAAATCATCTTTAAAGTGGGGTTCTCCGTTGCAATAAACCATCTCACATTTAATTTTTCAATAAAAATCCAAAATTACACGTAAAAACTCATATTCAATGCACGTGACTCGTTTTTTTAATCTTTAGGTATTGCTAGGATACAACTCACACACATTGAACCAGAAAATTTTAAGCTTAAATTTTGATTTTTTTAGTGGAAAATTGACTTGTATGAAATTTGTCAGGAAGATGATTGATTGCAATAAAAACTAAATTTAAATGTGGTTTATGCATAAGTTGAAATTCAAAGGAGATTACCATATAATTATCTATTTTTAAGGTGGTTTCAAGGAAAACTCCTAAATTATGAATTTGCAGTTGTGCGGCGAGGGCCCATAGGATATTGGGGAACAATGAATTGTAAATAAGTAAAATATAATACTTAAAATTCTACTGAAGTAAATTAATTAATACACTTAATGACTTAACTATTAAAAGAAAAAATATTTAACAATTGTCCTTGACGAGTTTTCATATTTTAAAATCTTTGCATAATCAACTAATTATCAATCGTCTCAAATACATAACTTGAAGGTTTTCTTTTTTCTTTTTTCTTTCTTCAAAATATCTCTTCACAAATGATGATGCCAATGAAGGGGGATTTGATTAGAGATAGTTAGGATGAGAGTTAGGTTTAATTAATAGGTATTTTGAGTTTAACTAAATAAGCCCTATCTAAGTCTAATTGCAATTAATTCTTAATCAATTATATTTAATTATATAGGTCTTTATTGGATTTTGCTAACCATTGCCTGTAGGACCATGGTTAAGGAGGAGTTAAGGTGGAGAGTGATAGAGAGAGGTGAAAGAGAGAACAGAGTGAGTGAGTGGAAAACATTGAGTCCCACTCACAATCAGCTCTCTCTATCTTGTTCATTCTTAATCATCGCCATTGAGCAATGATTAGCAAAACTTTTATTTGAAATACATAAACACAATAAAAAAAATAGAATTATTTAAATTTACAAGTGACCTGTAAATGAACTTAGATTGTAAATCAACTATAATAATTATGTGTTTTAAATATCAAGTGGGGGCAATACTAAGACTATGTTGCAATAATAAATGTAATGCATATTAAAGGTGTTTTTCCAAAAAAATTCTAGTTGGGGGGCGAATTTGCACTTAAAATAGGCTTAATTGCACTTAAATACCCTATAGTTGTGTTCCTTTCTCATAGTTAAATTTTATTCAAGTTGTTCAGCACGGATGAACATGAGATTGATTAGGAGAACATTAGAAACCAGAAATAAGATTAGAAAATTTCAAAATCTGTGATGAAATTGCAAATAAAACAAGGTTTTGTTACTGAAAAATCTTGTTGATTTGATATCATCAAGTCAGATTAATGCAAAGATCAATTAAAGTTGTCTATATACTCTTTGCCCATTAATTATAGTTTATATAACCGGTTTGTTCACTTAGTATCAAAGCCGTCTTAGCTCAGCCGGTAGAGCGCACGGCTTTTAACCGTGTGGTCGTGGGTTCGATTCCCACAGACGGCGTCTTTTTATTATTATAATATATGTGCGACAACATTTTATTTTTTTTGAATTTGGAGTGGTTTCCTGACATAACAATACAGTACTATCATCACAAATTCAACAACTTTATTGATGAAGGACAAAAAACAAAAATAAAACTTCATTGTTATTATTATATGTATCAAATATTATTATTGATAATAGGTTTTAGTCATTCCCTCAAACTGAATTTAACATCATTATAGAGCCTATTGTCACTAGTTGAGTTGAATTAACTGGCTCAAATAGATATAATAACCTCACATAATGCATGCCTTTTTACCAAACCTAGCTACACTAAAATTAAAGGATTCAAAATTTTTAGGGAAAATTGTGTTAAGGCCCCAAAAGTAAAAAGTTAATGTGACCCAGCCCCTTTGACTTTTTCTCATG
>JBAKGM010000200.1:14494704-14534558 GCA_037177215.1 Asparagus racemosus | reverse complement strand
ATATCTGGTGTGTATTCATTTGTGAGTAGTATTGATTGTTGATTGATAAATTTGATCGCACAGATAATTACGAACTTTGGTTGTGGATTGAGCGAAGTGTAGCACAGATAAGTGCGAACTTCGGTTGTGGATTGATAAAATTGTAGCACAGATAAGTGCAAACTTGGGTGCGTGGCAAATGTATACAGGGGTTTTGCCTGTGTGGTGTGCATGTGCACACATGTCTGCTAAATAGTCGGGGTTCGGAACCCCGACTATTTGGCAATGGGTCTGCTAAATAGTCGGGGTTCTGAACCCCGACTATTTGGCACTGCGCCTAGACCCCGCTGTGGGGGGAGGAGGAGGCTCTGCCAAATAGTCGGGGTTTCAAACCCCGACTGATTTTGGCCGGGGTTTGAAACCCCGACTATTTGGTTGGCCTCTCCCCTGTATAGCCGAGGCGCAGCTCCTAATTAGTCGGGGTTCCCAACCCCGACTAATTAGCAACTCATTTTTCCAACTGCCGACCCACTTTCTCGCCGCGAATCTGACGTGGCAAGAAAGTGGGTCGGTTTTTGTAATAAAAACGTAAGTGGGTCGAATTTTTTAAAAAAAAATAAAATGGGTTTATTTCGAAAATTTGTTCTTACTGATTTTGTGGTAGAGATTTTCCAGTTTTGTAGAGATTGTTAGTTTCCTGATTTGTTGCTAAGTTAGTTTCCCTTTTTTGTTAGGATTCTGTTATATAAATAGCCTACCGGATGTACTCTAATTCAATCAATAGAGAAAGAATTCATTCCTCTAATTCAATTCAAAAGTAGTAGTTTTGGGGCAAGATTAGTAGTTTTGGGACAATATGAGACCAAAAATAGTTCAGGGGTAAGGAGGTACAAATTTCATAGTTTAGAGGGCAGCTAGGGTCTGAAGCCTAGATAAAAATCATTGGCTAAGTTATTCCCAACCATGCCAAACTTGAGCTCATTATTCATGTCCAAAAACAGAACCATAAAAGAATAGAAAGCATATCCAGACTAGATAAAAAAATCCAAAAGTAGCAACAAGATATCTTACAAATTCATAGAAATAAACTTTCAGCTTGAAGGAACAGATAGTTACCGCATTGCTAGTGATGTAAATCGCAGGGCTGTCATCAGGCCCCCATCCATATTGTATCACCATCCTGGTAGCTATCTGCAATGAACGAACACATTCTTATAACAAACAGGAGAAGTCCACATGAAATTTGATCAAAACAGATACAAATATAATAAAGCAGTAAGTTCCTCAACAAGGTAGAATAAAATACAGAACCTCTTGTGCTTGCTTGAGTTCTGATGAAGACAAGAAATTTTCTTCGCCAAAGGGAAGTAGTAGCTGAGATGCAACATACGAACCAAAGCAAAATACAAGTTTTTTCTCAAGGTATGACCTAGATTCCAGGTTCCCATTTGCAGAACCTTCATTTTTTGCCTTTGTAATCTTTGTACATCCAATCCCCTGCCCAGAAAAACCTTGGCTGTAATAACTTATGGTGCCAAATAAAATCATTAATGATGGAACTAAATGAACATAATAAAGATAGCAGTATTTCCTTTGTGCAACCCTGTATTACGTGAACATGGGTTGTAGGTGTCAAGTGTCCATATGTTTGGAAGCGTCTTCCATAAAAACCTTCCAAATTTGACTTAGAGAAGACTATGTTTGGTAATACAAAAAATAATAGAATAAATAGAATGAATAAGCCCACAGTTCAGTTACGCAATTCTGGTTTGATCTTTTTTCCACATAATCTAAACCTTGAGATCTTTCATATCAAATGTTAATGTTGAGTGCAAAAATATGCCATCTGGAAAATATGAGCCAATATGGTAATGTGTTTTTACTTGGGGTTATCCTGAAGTATCCTCAAACTGATAAATGTCTCACTGACAGGCATGACAAAAAGTAAACTATGAAATTGACAAACAGCCATTTCTCTTGAGAACAGGAAGTGATAGGTGGGTTTGTGATGCAGGATGATCGTGGACCATCGATTAGAATATTTTGGCTGATTTTTGTGTTAATCCTCTTTTTGCTCAACAGAGTATGTGGTTGACAACCAAACTCGGATTGTTATTCGATTGATAATTCAAAAGTGTCCAATCATGACTGGAGAGACTCGACACTTAAAATTTGAAGAGAAATTGTACTATTATTACAAGTAAAGTGACTTGGAAGAGTATTTGATTAATTGGCGATGTAGGAGTAGTCCTTCGAGATACCTACACTAGTTTCTAGAGTGTTTGGTCACTCAAATAACTCAGCACATTAATATAAATTAATGAATATACTTATAGATAAGCAAATGACATTACTTACAAGATGAATGGTGCTAAACGTCAATGATTGATAGGATTTTTGTTAATCATTTGTACATATAGGCGGGTATAGTAATATGCTCTTAGACTGCGAGGTATTTGATCTCTTTGTTAGGGACTACATAAGTATGTGCCAGGCGCTTAGCTACCAACCATGATGTCGATGATGATATATAACACCTAATTAGTTGTATGGTCAGTACTTCAGAGGATTGGGATTTAGTGCATAATATTATATGTATAAAGAAAATAATTTAAGGAACCATGGTGATGGGGGATGTTTAATGAGGTGAGTCACGTCTTTGAGTTGGTTGGCCAGAGGACTCCGAGATGAGTGTTTATCTATGAGTTAGGAGTACATATATGTGTAACCACCTTAAGCAGACATGCTCAGTCATTGCATATCCAAATAAAAACATAATTAAAGATCAATTTAAAATGATATTTGTTTAATGCAGTTGTAGTTAATTTGCAGTTAACTTCGTGATTAATATGATGATGTGGTATGATGATGATGTTGCAATAGTGTTGATGATATCCTCTACTTTGTTTAATATATTGGTGATTTTCTCTCATCGTTTTCACTTTTGATTTATTATACATTTTTGGGATAAGTTGTGACGTTGTAGGACTTGAGTAGACATGTTTGGTAGTAGTGTTATACTTAATGACGTGTGATACATTCACTTAACAGTCCCCTACGTATGTTGTACTCTACATCCTATTTATGTTACTGTCTTTTAGCATATCTTATCGCTCTACCAATTTGTTTGAGCAAAATTATCTATTTGCTTATCACTATCTTTTGAATTTATCATTCGTTGGTTTATTTGTTTAAATGTGGATTATTATTCACAAGTCCGTTCATTTGAATTCCTACTACTTAGACGCTACTTGTTGAATCTGCTCTGACGGATTGCTTTTGTTTCCCTTCCCAGGTAGTTGATGTGAACCGGGATTGTGAGCAAGGAATTGGTTGAGAACATGAATGATCAAGTATGGGTTTATTGTTGGTTTTAAATATTTGTCCTTTTTTATGAAAAATTATCCTTTCCGAATTTGACCTGTTTTGATAAATAAATGAAAATGAGCAGCAATAATTATAGGTTTAGCATATTATTGTGTCGGCCTCGTGCCTAAATGTCAAATAGTTTATACTTCCATTTTAACATTATATATATAACTTTGGTAGTAGATAATTATAGTAAAAAGATTGATTATCTTATGTCTCTAGATATTTCTGTAGGTTAATGAAGCATCATACATACACAAAACTATAAAAAGATTATATACATGATAAATATTTCTTACTTTTTACTTAGTTCATAGCACAAATATTTTCTAACAGATAGAAATTGATCCTAATGACTGCTTCCTGATAAGCAATCTCGTTCCTCATTCCTTATAGCTATTACTTATGAACACCGAAAATAAACTTTGGGATATTATATTGCAAATAAGTATAAAACATAAAAAAGTTAAACTTTTACACAATAGTAATTGGCCTCATACATATTCCCTCCAAACAAGCATCAAAGAAGATAAATAATCACAATGCTAAAGTTTACAGATACAAGTAAACACAAACTAACGAAGTAGAATTGAATCAGGAACAAATCTTTTATACAATAGTGTAATTTAAAAGAGAAAAAAGAGAATCTGAAGAAATTTCTCTGATTAAATTTGGATTAATTTCTAATTTATATATAAAAAAGATTGGAGGGTTAGATGGAAAATGTATCCCTTTTTGTTGGAGATTGTGGACTAACATCGGTGAGGATGATATTATAGCAAAGTGGATCGATTAACTTTTAATTTATTAATAAAAAAAGTTGGTAGGGCTTAGATGAAAATTTTTATAGGTAATTATTTATCTAATAGAAAACCTATTAGGAGAGGGCTGTATGCGTAAAGTTTGCTTACATAACTTGTCATGCTTAAGGTAAGTCCATACGATAGGATAGAAACCTTTTTTTTGGGTATCGGATAGAAACTTGTTTGATGATAGGGATTTAACCAAAGGACTATACTTTTAAATAAACTATGAATATATAGGTTCGGCGTGGATAAGATTAGGTTAAGATTTTTCCTTTAAATAGCACAAAATTCATATTAATTATTCTAATTAAACATATTAATTACGATAGGATATCAATGTCATAACCAAAAGGGTCAAGGGTATTTTTGTCCATGAAAAGTTTTTTCCAAACTCCCACATTTAAATGGAGTGTGTGTGTGTAGAGAGAGAGAGGAATATGGGTATCCTTGTACTAAGAACCGAATCTGGTCTTTGGTAGTGAGGTGTCTCCTTCTCATCCATTATTTATCTATTATGTGAGTAAATATGCGTGAACCATTTTCATACAAGCACCTTTAAATCTATAGATGAGAAGTGGTCAAAGAACAAACTTGGTCATTGGTAGTGAGGTGGTCACTTCTCATCCACACAGTTTACAGGTGTCCACTTGAAAATGGTCCTCACTTAATTACTCATTTACTAGATGAGTAGATGAGAAGTGTTCACCTTACTACCAAGGACCAAATTTGAACCTTGGTCCAAGGATACTCACATCCTCATACATATATATGTAAATATATGTATGCATGCATGTACATGAGCAGTGTGTATGGTTAACAGAGTGAACAAAATAGCACTGACAAACCTCCCAAGCAGTGGGTTCCAGCCATATATTATCAACAACGTCAAAGTTTGGTAGAAGAAGAGCTATTAGGCTCCTTCCAGCAGCCCAGACAGCATGTGGTAATTTTGCATCTCTGCTCCACTATGAAACAATCAACAAGATAACATAAGGCACTTGTATAAAACAAGAGGAATGCAATAACAATCATACAGTTACAAGACTTTGTCTTAAGAAACATAATGAAACTAATATCAAGAGGAATGAATAAGAGGCAAAACAAAGCTATTGTATATTCTTGCTACTTAGTAATACCAGATGAGATCCAATCTCCTGATCCCAGCGGAAAGGTTCTGTTTTTGGGTTTCAGGGGGGAAAAGCTACAAGACTTCTCAACAGAGGAAATAAAAGTTAATTAATTTTGATCAACAAACAGAACGAACATTGTATTAGGTAATAAGTCCATTACTGAAAAAGTTGACAGTGTAAAATAAAAACAATGCCAGTTTTAAGGAAAGAAGCATAAATAGAAGTTGATTTCCCAAAATGCATTCATTTCTCTAATCATGTTCCCTCATTTGTGTTCATACTCTCGAATTCATGTCGATCCGACTTGTAATCTTGTCATATAGCTGACCAATAAAAATTTCCTTCCATTTCAAGGGAATTCTACAATCACATACTCTTTCTGATGGACTATCTCATTTAAATTATCCAACTACAGTTTTATGACCCTCGATGACCTCAACTTCAAAAGAAGTGATCAATCCAAGAAAATGCCAAATGAACACTCTTAAATATTTCGTGTGATGCACTCTCAAGTATTTTTTGCAAAGAAAAATGGTCACTCGAGAGTATTTCTTGCCTATCAATTTGAACTACCACCACTTTTTGCAGTCTTACTTAATTACTCTTCAGCTTTTCCATCTTCCTTACTAATGCTATGTTTTTTTTATTTTAATTTACTTATCTCCACATATTTCTTTAGTGTTTGTGTCATCTCCAGTCCTATGAATATGACCATATCATTAGGAAAAACATGCAACTAAAAGTATTATATTAAACGCGATTATTACTCTCAGAGATGACCAATGCAAAGAGCAAAGAATTAATGATGACTCTTGATATATGACCCTGGCAATAGAGGATGTATCCATTCAACAAGTAGTTACAGCTTCATTATCCAACTTATCAATCACATTGCAACAATTGTGAGGTGCCTTTCTCCTTGGAACCCAATCACATCCTCTAGAACTACCATAAGTCTTTTGCAAAAGGATAAAAGTCATTAGTTGTTTCCCTTTGCTCTATATATGATATGAAAGGCCTTGCAATGTTCCATGGAAATTCCCAGTAAAATTTTATTTGAGTACGGCCCCTTATAACTAATATTAAAAGTTAACCCAGTTTGGCTGTTCACAGTTCAAACTTCAAATCAAAGATGATTATGAAAGAAAATGATCTTCTTTCAAAACCTAGTACTTAGTTTGTGAATGTGTCAATCAAGCAGCATTTTGTAATATAAAGGACAGCCTGGTGCAAGAAGCTCCAGCTATAAGTGGGATCCAGAAAGGTGTTGGACTACTTTTCAGTCTACTGATGGAGCTTTAACTGGCATTTTTACAAGAGGTGGTTTCCACAACTCAAAACCGTGATCTCCAGGTTACATGGCGACTACATTATGTACTATTCTGTAAACCATTTTCTGAAATTGGCGTTCCCAAATTATAAGGGTTTTCGGGGAAATAGAACTGAGAGAATTTAAACTTTTAAGAGTAAATTGAGTAAATTTCTGAGCTAATGTTATTCTATGATACCTGTATAACGCATTAAAAATCACGAGTTACAGATATAGCATGCTCAAACAGTTGAGTCTAAGCGAAACAATCAGTAGATTCACCGTAAAAGGAATAAAAGATATTAGGGGCAAATATCTCAGATGGTCTGCTAACCTTAATATGATGACGCAGGCAGCAAGTAACAGGGAAGAAGAGATGTAGACACAAAGACAAAAAATAAAGTTCACTAATCAGGAATAGAAAAAAGACAATGGAACATGAAGACAGCCACTTACATCAATAGGAGGGCTCAAAAGTTCAATCCCATTGCTTATCTGACCATAAGGTTCCATTAAATCAATCACAGACTGCAAATCCTCTTTTGTCAGTGCCAGGCCAAGATGATTGACAAGAAATCTGTTAATGTTCTGTACAGGTTTTGTTCTTCGCAACCACGTAGGAATGCAATTGCTCAGAGTCTGTTCGAGTAACCATCATCAGAACAAGAAAATAAAGAAAGTGACTTTATGAGTTACATTTAATTAGCATTTGATAGCATGGTAAAAAAAGACTACAAAAAATTTAACAAGGCTGAATTAGATCTAAATGTAATAAATAAGGTTACAAATAGTTAGTGTTTTTATCAGTATTTAGTTAATATTTTGAACTTGGCAAAGAAAAAACAAAGGTAAGAAAAATCAACAAAGAATATAGTAGGTACCAATATTCAACGAAAAGCATACAAAGATTAGTGCCAACTATAAAGTAGTAGCATACAACTCTTCGATGGAAATATCAGTTCTTCAGCACCTTTCAATTCCACAACACAGGCAGTAAGAAATGTCAATTATGAGGACATACGTGAAGAAAGCGTCATATTTGTACAAATTCCGTTGAAAGATAACAAGTACCAATAACAACAAAAAGAACAAAGCCCTCATCAACACCAAGATGATAAAAGTTATTTTCCTCTATTCAACTTTGAGATAGATCATCTCTTACAATAACAACTACCTGATCCTTTCTAACCACCTACATCTAGTCTGTGCTCTCCCATTAGCTATATTTCAAAGAAGAACATTAACAAGCATGGTTTGCATATTTTCCAACTTCTAGATCACCATACCAGGTCTGAATTCCAAGTAGAAATATAAACAGCACAAGCAATTGCAACTCTAGACTTATAAAACTAATGCAAGCAGTGGAAGATAAAAAATAGGAAGATTCAATAGCAAGGATGATTACAAAATTAGTCAAATGAATGGATTTAAGAAAACACTCGTACCGCAAACCAGCTGCAATAGCACATCAGCTCATCGGTGTCAAGGAATTTGTTCCGGAAAGCACTACCTTCCAATGCTAGAGGAACAAGCTTCAATTCTATAGGCCGCAGCAAAGTTGTCTTCTCAGCAACCTAAAAAGAAGGTTAAATACTCATAGCAAACAGTACAAGTTAAATTTTAGACAGCATAAAGCATAAGCTCATTAATATAGCCCGCTTGACAGAACAAAGGGTAGGATTTAGGACACTTTGCTTTTGGGAGGAGTAAGGAAGACATACAAGTCAGATCAGGGTGTAGCTTAAACCCTCAAGATCTACATGTATACTGCACAATCCTTCATGTGTGCTTGCCAACATGCCCAAAAAGTTAGGTGCCTCACAATCCTCTTATTTTGTCTTTTTGCAAGGCTACAAACTTCTATTTGATTATTTCTTACAAAATTCTGCCCTGTAATCAGTGTTGCCCTTAAGACAGGAGTAACCATTTGAACCATAATCTCATTCTAGATCGGAACAGAAACATGATTTTAAAAAATATGGAGATGTATTGCACATGCATAACAGGTGGCAAAGTTAATGACATGCAAAGATAATCTATATTGAGAAAAAGAGTCATTTTGGGAAAAATGACAAGCGTACCCTTGCAATAATGAGGGGAAGTTACATGCTTACTGTTCAGAGAGTGAGGAAGAGGAGAGAGCTCTAACTTCCATCCAACTCCTAATCCAAATGAAGCCCGTGAGAATATAAAGTAAATAGACAATCTCAGTCCTTCATCAACTAGTCTTCATCATGTGAAGGGCAATTTACTAATTATACGATTAGTTTCACATCCAGGTAGCATCCGTGAAGCCTAGACAGGGATATGGGACCTGAAGTTAATTGCCCAAAAGAGATGGGTGTGCACTTGCAAGTGACTAGGATCATCCTAGAAAAGGTAAAAACAAGGTCCAATGTCCAAGGCCCCTAACACGTTCGGGGTACAAGGTGCAAGTTGAGCGCCAGCCACAACGTTTGTAAAGATATTAAAAATAATGAAACTAGAGCAAAAATTACAATATCCTATTTCAAACATGTATCTTAATCTACAAAAAGTTATTACTGAACAACTAGCACCCAACATGTTTTTTGCAGACAAAAACAATCCAGCAGCCGGCAGTATGGACTATGGAGTAAAAGCAGAAACAGAAAGGGCATTGTGGCAATAGCAACACAAACAGTAACTGAAAATGAGAAAGACGACAGAGAAGAAGCAGCAACAAAAAAAGAGATTCCACAACAGCAGAAAAGCAGAAGAGAAAGAAATAGAGAGAACGAAAAGGAAGAAAAAGATGAACACGAAGAAGACAAGCGAAGGCAGAGAGAAAAAGAAGAGAAGAAGAAACAAAAGAGCAAGAGGGAAATAGCAGAACCCTCTAGGCTAGCAGCAAAATAATTTTAAAAAATGGAAGGAAAATTCACAGGGTTTTGAGTTTGGGTTTGGAATAGGTATAAGGGAAGGGAAAGGGTTGTGAGTATGGTTCAGGTTGGATTTGGATATTATGTTAGGAACCAAGATTATTCCAGGAAAATTTCGGTTCTTATTGGCAGTGTAATGTTATCACTGCAAGAGAAACGGGGACATTATGATAAATTTATAGGCCCAGGAAGATAATTGGATTGCAGGCCATAATTAGGGGGTATCTAAAATCTTCAAAAAATACAAACACACATTTAGGCGTGCAAACACGCCTATACACACAGACGGAAAGACGGATTTGGCTGATTCTGCAAGGATTCAGGAGCAAGCTCACACTGAATTCGATCAGTGGCCATTCAAAAAGAAAATAAACTTCACCGAAGCTGATTAGCGTTGTTTATGATATCTAAAAAATCAAATGACTTTAACACAACTTGACCGTGCATCAAGCAGGCAAAAAATGGCCTGTTGAAAGTGGCAAGTTGAACAAATATGTCGTCAACGGACGCTTAGAGAACAACAGAGGTTAGGGTGCAAGGGTTTAAACTCTTTAGACGGCAATAAAATTGGACTTTAGCCCTGCATGCTCCTAATTACATGCAAAAGAGAGCAAGGCTCCCTGGACATAAATTTCTGGTGTGGATGTTGCTGGAAAACAGAAAAATTAAATATTGAAGAAACCATAAAGAAAGAAAGAAAGAAAGAGGAAAAAGAACCATTGATCAGAAACTGGTTGACGTTGCTGAAAAAAGCAATGGTGAAGGTTGAAATTGAAGCTGTCTTGCAGTCAGATTTTGAAACCAGGACTGGTCTTCCGAAAGGATGAATTATGATAAAATGACTAGAAGATAGAAAGTCTTTTCCTGTCCCATTGAAGTTTTAACGAGTCAGCTTTTGAAATGCTCACCAGGTTAATGCACGCCTCATTTGTTAGATGAGCTAATACGCAGAACATAATAAGCATGTTTCAGTCACATCACATATATTGAAACATATGCGCTTGTAGGACAAATACCTTTTATGTAAACATGATTTTCCCCCCATTCAAACACCTTAAGAGGAATGCCTCATTTCACCTCCTTCTATAATAATATATTTATATTACATCACAAACGAGAGTTTAAACAAATAGCAGGATAACAATCGCTTTAACTGATTTCTGGGGATTAACAAGAAATCATTATTCAAAGAATATGGAAAAATATACCTGTTTCCAGTCTACAAAATCAATAAGTTCACTGTCCATAGTTTCCTTTGCTGCTATGCGTAATATTTTTTCCCTTTCCAATTGAGTTGGTCGTTGAAGATGCAGTACTCTATCCATACGACCAGGTCTTCGCAAAGCCTCATCAATTTGCTTCTGATTTCTAGTGGTGGCCATTAAAACAACCCCATCTTGGTTTTCAAACCTGAAAAAAGAACAGGTCCACACAAGAGCTGTTGGCCAAACTTCCTTGAGAAATTTTAAATGTTCAAGTGTTCCGTTACATTATGGCTTGGCTTAGATACTGACTTTCCAAATTCCTTAATATTATGGACCTTACTCTAGGAAACCACTCGACATAGATAAGATAATATAAATCTCAATGAGAATAGAAGGAAAGCCTTGGCTACGGAATCCTGCAAATGCACCATAACTGCACTCTGTCAATGTGAAATAATAAAAAGAGTTGCGTAAGGTGTTGAGAATCTCTAACATTAACTCCCTCAGGTGTACCACATAACAGAATTGTTAAATTGGTAAAGAAAGGCTAGGAGATTGGCTCGATAAAGATTATCCTTGACCCTCCCTCAATGGTGTGCATTTCTGTATAAATGTTTATATATGCACGTGCAGACACATACACGCATGCATAACATAAATGTGCATGTAACATGTACATATTGTTATGCCCTTAATCTCTGTCTGTGTGCGTGTTTCTCTGTCTGTGTGTATAGACATGTATATATTACAGCTATTGCTGTAGCTTATTCAGTGATTAAGTGTATTTATGCAACTGTTTTAACACCATAAGTCATTTATTAAAAAAAATTCCAAGAATAGGACCTAAACAAAACTCCTCAGTAAGGACAAGTGCACCACCAAAAAAGAAGAAACAAGGAAAAAAGTAAAAGGCACTGACCTCTACCTTAACCTAAAAACCACTAATTTAAACGAAAAAATATAGACTAAAAGAAAATGGATTAAGATACAGCAATGCCTAAAATTGCCGCCACCTATACAAATAAAAGGAAAAGGGTTACTTACGGATCTTTCCGAAAACACTGGAAAAGTTCCTGTTTGATTCAGATAAGGATTATTGAAACTTAATTAAGGTATACAATTATGATTAATCCAGAAAACTTAATAAGTTTATTCTGCATGTGTGTGTCACCATCCATGGATGCACATGAAGTGAAAGGAAGGAAAGAAATAAGTACACACACAAGGATATACATGTGAATCATATGCCATAACTCATGGCTATACAAGAAAATTTTGCATGCTTTGATTGTGCACCATGAGTAGTAATTAAGCACTGGAATTCATAAGAAGAGGGACACCAAAGAAGAAAAAACGCATCATTACCCGTCAAGTTCCACAAGAAGTTGATTTATAAATGCCTCATGATCTTGCTTCTTGGTATGAATAAATTGGCCTCGAACACCAGCAAAGAGATCAAAGTCTTCAACAAATATTATTACCGGTGCCTACAAAAAGCAACATACTTTACCACAAATGAAAAAGTGGAACTCTGAAAAAGATTTCACATTGGCAAGCTTTAGAAATGGCTTTTTTAATTCAAGTGAATTTTGTGAATGTGAATATGTCATATTTTTTTAATTACTTTTATCAAATCAAATTTAGATTTTTTTAATACAAGTGAATTCTGAAGGAATGACACTATTTTCATAATTAATACCGTATATAAGGAGAAAGGTTGCTAGCCTTGCTTTAAGGCAGTAAGCATGCAGTTCAGTGCCGGAAGGTTCAAAGTTTAGTTATCATACGTTCGAACTTACCATTATGTCTATGTTAACTATGTATAACCCCAATCCTTAAGCATTGTCACATGACTTTAAATCTAATTGCATTATCCCACTTCAAAGACATTTTTTCATGTTAAAAAAATTAAAAATCGGAATAAGAGTTGAAAACATTCAGGACCTTAGAAATTTTATTAGAGATTTCACAGTAACAATAAAAAATGTAAATATTTAGATTTTATTTGTAGAGTTTCTTAGATCATCAATAAATATGTTCTCAATGAAAAACTGAAAACTTGTTAAAGATGAGAGAGGAAAGCTCAGAGCCTAACCAAATCCCTGGCTGTTTGAAACAGCTCCCTAACATTGGATGCACTCTGGCCAACCCACAAACCAGCTTCTAGTTGCTGAGCTTTGACCTCAACAACAGGAACTTTGGCTTCTGCAGCAATAGCCAAAGCAAGAGATGTTTTCCCGGTTCCTCTTTCACCAACAATAAGAACTCCCTGCAATCAGTTACGAAACAATTACTAGTCAATAACAGCAAGGACTCCTAGCACTGACAATTCATACTCAAGGTGTAAAATGACACAAATGAAGCATGATAGAACAGAGAAGTTCCAACTGATGTCCAAGTCAAGGATTAAGGTCATTTATACTGCAATGAACCTGCATGTACTATTTTGTACTACCTCAATGTATGGAGATGTATACTTTTAAAATGATGTCTGGTAGAAAATAACTTGGTCATTTCAGATTTCATCAAACATCCACAAACAGTCATAAGCATAGCTCAAGGAGGATCTAAACTCTAAAGCCTATTGTGGTACTCCAATTTTACTGTGTAAGCCTACATGCTGGGACAAGGCTCCAACCCACCTTCTTTATTTGGTTTGTTCCTATAATTTCTGCAAGTTTGTCATAATAACAGACATATCAAAGGAAGTGACCAAGTAAAATTTTTATGATCTCACTAGCATACATCATTTGCAAAAGACCAAGTACATTCATACTCTATGGAGAATTTATACAAAACAATTAGCAGCATACTTGTGACCTGGAAGCCTCCATGTTTCCCTTTTGTTGTTCAATTTAGCATAATTACTTTCTACATTTCTATTAAATAATAACTTAAGTGTTTAGTACAAGTTAAATATCTTACAGGAAGCATGTATCCATTTCAATTTATAAAATTATAAGAATTTATGTTCTATAAAATTTACAAAAACAAGAAATAAGTGACAGCATGGAGACTAAGTACTAAAACAATTTGATTACCATACCCGAGGTGCACGAGCTCCTTTTTCCTTAAAAGCAGTAGGATTTTGTAAACATGTAACAATGTCATTAATTTCCTCTCTCATAGAATCAACGCTAGCAAAATCATCCAATCGTATAGGTGGATTCTTCACCCTCTGCGTAAAACTATTATTAGCATTGCAAATATCATTCAGAGATTATCCTTCAAAGCAGTAAACAAGAAATCCATATCAAGCCAATTCTTAACCTCACCTTCATCTGATCGAAAGCGGACCTTATTGGATCGAAGCCTTCCTTTTTCCTTCGAATCCTTCTATTTATCTTAAACTGAAAATATGCTTTCTGTTGATACATAAGGGGAAGATCAGTTTTTAAAAACCACTGACATTCCACCACAAAAAAAAAAAGAAAAGAAAACCTTCTAGTCAAGCAGCTAAATAACTTACATCACAAAGAAGTTAAAATTATGTCTGATGTCCAAGTTTTGAAATAACATAGTTCATGTCTGTGCAATCTTTAAATTCATGAAACCGACTAAAGCTTTGAGAAATGATTATTATCAAAGAAATGGAAATGTTTTCGTCAAAGTGAGTCAAAAATGATGCTTCTCACATTATTAAAACTCTACCCTTTTCATGCTCCTACACTTTTCTCCTTCAGCCGGCTCCGTATTCTTTCCTACACTAGATCAGGAAATTGAAACTCAACACCAAGTGAGTAAATTGAAATATTCACTAAGAGGAGAAATATTAATAAAGAAAGAAGCGAAAACACTACTCCCTTCCAGTAACATGATTGTCCCACAACTTGTGATGACCGCGCAATCTACATCACTTATAACCTAATCCACCAAGTACATATTTTGAAATATTCACTAAGAGGAAAAATATTAATATAGAAAGAAATGAAGAAACTGACTCCCTTCCAATAACATGATTGTCCTACAACTTGAATTCATCAATGAAGATGACTGCTCAATCTACATCACTTATAACCTAATCCATAACAAAGATAAATGTTTTGTAGTGCTCAAAACAACATGAGACATTTGGACTAGGTTTCGATACTTGTTCAGTTGTTTGAGAGAAAAAAAGAAAACTACTGTGATAATCAAGAAACTTTCACAAAGCAATCATAACATACATCTTTGGTCTCTTCAACAATCATTAACAGGTCAATTTCACTGAATGCAACAAAAAACCAAAAATAAATAAATAAATATTGCTATGCAATACACTAGTGATGTGAAAGTGTTTTATCAATTCGTGATGGATAAGGTCCTTTTTCAACATAAGAGGCAGTATATACATCATATGAAACCAACTTGCATTTGCATGACAATTAACTGGCCCTCAGCAAGCAATCACCAGAGTTGGTATTAAGCAGTCAACTATTTTCCTAAACTGTCTACTTAAATTTACATCCATGACCCAGGATTAATAGTTTAAACTTTACTCATCAAAAGGATAGGAGGAAGAATAAATATATCCAAACTTATACAGATCAATGAATCCATGTGTACATAAAAACATATTTTGCAAGCTGTCGTTTAAATTTAATGTGTACATAATATAGCATGCATCAACCGTATCTGTGTCTTACATCTGTATATACAAGTCAATCACATGCGAGAAAAATGCTTTTTGTAACTTATACATGGATAAGTGTAGTAAAGACCTAATTCATTGGGCCCACAATAACCACTACCTTAAGATCAAACTCTAACCACGTGTATGTGTGCAGACATCCCTCCAAAAAAAAGTAATTAAGTAAAAAGAAATGGCAAGAGAGTGGTTGGGAGAACATAAAAGGGTCTAAAGAGAGAAAGATAGAAACAGGGGAAAAAACACCCAAACACAAGGGAAAACATGCTCGCTAATGAACATCAAAGCAAGCGTGCAACCAAGAAACATCCATGCAGGCAACGGTTCAATGGAGACAGTGACTACACAAAATTGAGAAGCTAGCTCTAGTGTTTAGTTGGATATGATAAATGTGCAATTATTAACTGTAGCACTCTTGCTAATGTAACAAGGTACCCATGCAATGATGCAATTAAAGTGAAATGTTATAGATGGGTGGATGACAACCATGCTTTCTGTTCACAGTGTTGGCCAATTAAAAAACATAACCACGAAATTAGAGGTGGCAATGCATCGGATTTGATCGAATACCTTTAAATTCGAATTAGAATTTAGTTTACTCCAAAGAATTCAAAGGATTTGATCAAATACCTTTAAATTCGAATTAGAATTTAGTTTACTCCAAAGAATTTGAATTCGTGTCGAATGGGTAGAAGGTGTTCAAATTCGATTCGAAATATTAACTAGCTATTCAGTAAATGTTCGCGAATATTTACGAGCAAACTTGTTGAGGCACTTGCTTCTATAATCTGAGGTCGTGTGTTCGAATCCTATGTTGGTACATTATTTGTTTTATCTTCTTTTTACATGGTACATAACTACTTAATGATTATTATGATATCTTACTACTAAAATTATTAAATTCATATATTTATATATTATTAATTTATATATTTATCAATAGTAACGTTAACATAAAGATTAGCATAACGCAATAATGTAGAAGCTGAAAAACATCTCATTATAGATTCTAGATCTACATGAATTCATTTTCTATCAAACTTTTTAGCAAATTAAGAATGTAATCTAAGCTAAAATTTGCACAAGAATTTATTTATTATAGATATTTTGTTATGATATATGTTGACATGGTAAATATCTCAAGTGCAATATTCTATGATAAATTAAACTTAGAGGAATAAAATGTAAAACATAACGAATATTTAATAATCAACCGAATCGAATATACCTTTGGTTAAAATTCTATTCGTTCACGAGCCGAATACTAAAAAATATCCGTTTATAATTAAATGAACTATCAAGTCGAATATGACCGAATATATGGATGAATAAAAACCGAACAGTTTATTAATTATTTGCTTTACTTCCACCCCTACACGAAATCAGTGTACCTATAATGACGATACTGAGATGGATAAGTGCTGATTTGCTAAAAGATCGCACAAGAATGGCATCAATTACAAGCTAGAGCTAAGCTTCAATAGGATAACACAATGGAAACCCAGTTAAAAGTTTAGCACTTTCTACAAATTGTAAGAATGATTTTAATAATAATGATTTTTCCTTACTAGGAAGAGGTCAAAAGGGTAAGAGGACGAAGAAGTAATATGACATTTTAAAAAGTCATCAAGACAGCATATCAAATTGCACAAGTTCATTAATTCCACATGCACGGTTTTATATATAACAAAAAGGAAGTGCATCATATACTGGAACTTGGTTTAATTTTCTTTGAGATAACAAGCACAATTAAGGAAAGTCGGTGAAGAGAAGAAACATACCACCCTTTGTAACTTCCTCAGGTTCGGATCTCTGCGGAAAGGCCCATAACCAAGGAGCCTAGGTATTTTCCTCTTCAAATAGCGGAGCACATTGAATAAAACAAAACCATATATAGCACTTCGTATGAGAAACCATAAATACCACTGGATATTATCCCTCTTCCTAGCTTTGTAATTTATTTCTGCCTCAGATTGCCATTTCAAGTACCATGTGGACCCTACAGCTTGATATGCTTCCTCAGGCCAGGCCATTCCTAAGCTCATTCTCACCTGAAAGAAAGTAAATGAATAGAAAAAAATGCATAAACCTAGTTTTTATACTACTAATTAAGAGACTGAATTATTCCTAAAAGAACTAAAAGATTTGGAAGTTTCATTCTCCCTACCGGCTTCGGAATGATCAGCTCCAGAAGTGGAAAAACAATTACAACCATTATATCATCAGTGATATTTTTAATCTTGGAAAAAGCCCGTTGTCTCACATAAGAAACAACCGATGAGTTCCATAATCCAAATAAGCACTCACGAGACAGTCGTGTCATTAACAGAAACTGTTGCCGAATATCTAAATCAGATAACGGGATCCACATTAACTGAACTATAGTTGGAATACCAGATGCTAGCATTCTCATATAAAGTCCATCAAAGCCTCCAAAGTCTTCAAAAAGAAGATCAAATTCCTGCATTAAAAATACTACATGAATGCTCAAAAGATACACAGGAAGTAATATAATAGGATCTGATACCAATCATCAGGAAAACATATATAACCTTTATGTCGACATAATACTCCTTATCATCACCCTTCAGTGCAACGTACATGACAGCCCAGTCATGCCTAATACGAGCACTTTCTATCAGTTTCTTGGAAACGGCATAAGGAACAGCTACCGGATCCATTTCCCATCGATTTCTGTCATCATTGTACCATGTTTTAGTCATCACTCTCTCCCGATCCAGAAGGATACGCTCCTGCAGCAACCATAAAACAAAATAAACGATACAGCACTGTATTAACGCCTACACATATTTCTAAAACACAGCAGTGCAGGATTTCATAAGGATTCAAGAAATTGAGTGAAGAAAAACATTACAAGACAGACTTGCACAAGGCCCAATAACATAAATAAAGGTTGCTAAATGATGCAGGACAAACCAACTTGATATATAACCTAACCCACAAACCCTCTCCCCCCGCAAACCAAACTCCACAACAACTTCCTTTGAAGATTTAATTTCTATTTGTCTTGTTTCACACTAGTAGAGACCTGGTACTTTATTGTTCTTTTTGCTCCCTACTGATTACGCATTTCCATACTCCTGAAGCTAACGTTTCTACTAAATGGACGATTAGCAATGAAAAAGCAAAATAAAAAGTCTCATCTTGGATTTTAGAAAGGAAAGAAGTTTAGAAAATTTCTCCAACGACTAGAGTGGGTTCTCAAGCAGCCGTGAGTACATATCCAAGTTAGGCTTCCTGGAAAACCTAGTATACGACTGTGATAATGAAGTGGACTCTGAACCAATGTAACAATAGGATATTGATTCCTTCAATTCTTTGATATATTTTTTTAGATGAAGGTATACTGAAATTAAGTTTAACTTGCTTATTCTTGATCGAACTTGAAAAGGAAAATGGCACTAGAGGCTAGAGCTTTTAATCTCTAAAGTTTCCAATCATATCCCACAGGATCAGAATCCAGATTGATTTTTGCCTTCCAAATTCCATAAATTTTAGGGGAAAACTAACTACTTATATATAAAACAAAATTATAAATAGTCATGTCCTGCAATTTTCTTATAATTTAGTTCCAAAAATAAACTAGCTTCAGGCTCTTTCCTGTGTGTTTTCACAGTTTTAAGCAATTTAATTTTATTTACTGTAAATTTTAAGTACTTACATTTTTAGTATAGTTCAACATTTACTGTTCCTCAGTTTAATTTTACAAATTAAAATACATTGTTTAAGACGCTGATTTAATGGTTTTCCTAGACTTCATGTTTGCTTTCATAGCACACCCTGAAGTAAATCTTGCAGGTCAGTCCTAAAGTTGTCTGCCCCCATCAAAAGTATAAATCGTGCAAAAACAGAAGAAAAAAGGACAATGTGGAAACCTGCAGAAAAAAAGAATGCAGGCTAAAGGAGATCACTGACAGCCTAGGAACAGGAGACATTCATTCATGATGTTTCACTTTTAAAAAAATATAATCTGAAGGAATACTCTCACTGCATGGTCTTGTGACAGGTTAGAATTTGGTTATGGAAAAGATGACATGTGAAAGACTGTTTTTTATGCGTATGCATATGCATATGCATATAAGAATTCCTGAGTTGTGATTATGCTCAATATATAACAGAAGGCTACCTGTCTACGGGTCATATACTCTCTCCCATAGTCTTTATTCTCGAGCAGATCCCTTTTCAAGTTGGCTTTAGCTTCTTCACGCCACTTTTTCCATCCATGAAATAAATGGAGACTGGCAGCTTTGGGAACAGCAACTTCTTTCTGTCCAAACATCCACTTTAACTCCACATCTGGAAAACCCTTCAGGACTTCTTCTGCTGGTGTGCTAAGAAGAACACGTTTTTCATCTCCAAACTTCTTTAAGTGTCTTTTTATGCCTGCTTCCAAATTTATTTGCATTTTTTCCGACTCTTTAAGCACTTGCCTTATATTTTCAGTGAAAGTTTGAGTACTGTTATCTGAAAATATTTCAGGATCTTCGGCTTCGAGAACTTTTGGTAGTAACGTCTGCTCCCAATAGTTTTTCTGGGCTGTTTCTAATTCTTTCTGAATATCATATCTAGAGAGTTTAGAGGAGCTTGTTCGCCAACTGCAAAACGTAAAAAAGCAATACCAACAATAAACGTGAAAGTCAACAAATAAAGCATGAAACTTCCTCAAAGGCATATGCCAAACAGAAAGGGATAATGGTATCCAGAACTATGATTGAGCAGGAAAACATTATTCACATAACAGTGACTCGGTGAGGATGGCTTGGCATTTCAATGCCAGAAAAACAAGCTTCTGGAACTCGTTCAGATCTGCTCTTATAATTAGAAGAAACCATCAAATGTTTCTCTTCAGCTATCAAGGAATAAACCAACCTAAATATGTGAACCCTCACTGGGATACGGCTTTCAGTTCCTTCTATGAAACTTTCTATATTCTTATTAACACTGGGAATCAGGGGCAATCCCATTAAGCTGACTTCAAATTTTGGAAAGTTATTCTTAACTTCAAGTTAAGAACTAGTGGTACCTAACTTCTTTGTGCTACCTCTACGTCATGTCACTTTCTTCCTTCAGTATCAATAAAACAAATGCTGACGTGCTTTGGCGTTAAATCAAAGTATCAAATCAGTAAAGAAGATCTTCCGCAACCCAACTTTTTGTGGTAAAGCATTGGTTTTCTATTACGCATCAAATCTTTCCTAGCACCCCCTTACAAAAATCCAATTAATACTCATTCTTCATTGTACACCTGAAATCTAGGGTGCAATTTTTGTGAAAAGGCAACAAGTGCACAGCTATTTTTGCAGAAAACTATATATAAGGAAAGAGGGGGTTGGTGCGTCATGCTAACCCCATAGGTGGAGTGTCGTTGATGTCGCATTAATCCAATGGTTTACTTAAGATATATCATGTAACTGAAACCCCTTGATTAAGGAGATTTTTTTTTCATTTGCAAAATGAAACAAATATCCTAAAATCTCTCTCCATAATCAGTACCCACATCTCCTTCCCCTTTAATCAAACACCTGACTCTTTGTTTTCTTTTTTTTTTTTTTCTCTACTTGTTCCCTCTTTTCAGAAAGAAATACATCTCCTTTCTCAACACAGGTTTTCTCAACCCATTCTCTTCCTCAACACAAGTTTAAAAAATTTGTCCAGGACTTGGTGATGACTGTTGTTGTTTGCATCCTTTAGGGTCGTCATCAGAAACATCCAATTTGTATATGACAGTGTGTAATGAAACTGTGACCAAGATATTTCCAAAAAGTTGTGTTGGACCCATGTAACTTGTATAGCTGCAACAGCTATTGTTGGAGATATGTTGCAGCTCAAACAACATACCTAAGTACTACCTTATTGCACGTTCTATGAAATGATGAAACTTAGATAACCCTTTTTTATTGATTAGAATATGAACGACACTTATGCATCTACATCTACATGTCTTAGAAATGAAATTGTATTGGAAAGCATCAACATAATATTGGTTATTTTCATTTTAGTTTAGTTAAAAACACTCAAGCATATTTCAAATGATGAAACTTAAATAACCCTTTGTTATTGATAAGAATGTGAACTACACTTATGCATCTACATGTTTTAGTAATGAAATTGTATAGCAAGGCATCAATGTAATATAGCATTTTCACTTTAGTTTAGCTAAAAATGCTCAAGCAACTCTGCTTCGTTCTTAGTTTGTGATGTTTGAACTAGAGTTATCTTGATTCTTTTATTGATTATTGCTACTTAGCATGGGTGACCATGTCACTATGATGGTTTGCCAATGTATGAGCAACATCTTCCAGTATTAATATGTAGGAAGCTAATTATTTTTAGTGCAAATAAATCAAACAAAACTCAGTTAAATTGAGTGAAGAAAGGGCTTTAATTTTTTGAGTGCAAATAGAACAAACAAAACATAGCAAATCGATCAAACAGGACATGTGATCTAAGGTACTTCAAGCGCAAGGAGATGAGGGCGAATAAGATTTGATTTTTTTTCAGTTTATTTAATTTGGGTTGTTTGCAAGAGGAAGAGGATGAAGAATTTTATTCTTTCTTATGGAAGAAGAGAACGGTTTGAGGAGAGAAGAAGATGAATGTGTTGCATATTTTGAGAGCAGGTGAGAAAAAAATGAATGTGCTGCATTCTATTGGGAGAAGGGAAAAAACATAGGTATAGGTTACGAGGAAAGACTTCGGAGAATTTGTTTCATTTTCAAAACGAGATAGTTCTTCTAATCAAGGGGCAAGCTGAATAATTTCATGAGATATCTTAAGTGAACCATTGAATTAATGTCCCATCAGCAACACTCCATCTAAGAGGCTGGTGTAAGACCAAACCCTTTTACCTAACACATAAATGTGTGTGCGAATATATGTACACACACATATATATAGGGAGAACCAACAAGGAATAAAAGTACAGACTTGAATGAGAACTAACCACTCCAACAGAGCTATTTCTCCATCTCACGAAAATTATAATGGTAACCATGAGGCAGATTCTCTAATATCCAAATTATATCTACAGTTTTCCAACTCTTTCCTAAAACCTGTTATACTGCTTCGAGAATTACAAATAGTACCCTCACAACTCCTTAATGTTACTTTTTTTTATTTGTTTTATTGAAGATAAAGGCATTTTTCAAGCTCTACACATGAACCATTAAAAGGAATTCAACACTTGAAGTGTTAGCTTTTCTTAAATTATTCCATTCCATAACCATCAGCACCCAGAATAAATCTTTTGACTATAGTAGAAGCGTAGCTGAGCTATATGGTTCCTGTCAACTCCTAAGTTTTTGTCAACAAATTTGTCAACACTAAACCACTCATCTTTAATTTTTCCTATCTTCCTCTCACAGGACATACTTAATGTCCTCACCTGCCTCCCAATAATATAAGCACCAAGAAGCCACGCAGCTTTCACCCAAACAAAAACCAGACCAAGATCTCCATTGAAAAATCTTTCTCGTTCAATTATTTAGAGTCATCATGCTATTCGTGTTTCCTTTCTCCTCTACCTTAGTTGCATCGATAAAATCTCTCCGATCCTCTCACAAGACAATTTCTTATCCATGTGTCCCTCCTTAACTAATAAAAGGACTGACACAACATACAAATGTAGCTGAGTAATTGAACAAGAAAGATTTTTTTTAAGTTAGGACATTGGAACTCCGTCTTGTGGGACTGCCTACCTCCTTCAAAAGCACACCTCCCCTCCCCTTTAGATTTAAATTGTTAAATTAATTACAATTTTAGATTTTTCATTAGGTTTCAAAATAAATATGAACTATGAAGTTGAAGGTAGCGAGGACTAGGAGGATAAGAGACAGGTTGGAGAGGATAGAGACGGAGGAGATCTACAAACTGAAGGTGGGAAGTGAACGGTATTCTTATATGAAAGGCATTACTGGAGTATTGAGGTAGGTTTTAATAATAATTGAGGATGTTCTTGTTTTCTTTAATAAAAAGAACACAAACCAGTCTTAACATATTTAGGGTGGAAATTTAACCTATGCGTGAATAATGTTCGATAAAAATGTATTTCAAAAATCAATTAGAACTTTTACATCTTGAACTCTATTAAAATTGGCTATATATACCTGATGGTAATACGATATGTTGTACACCTATAGAGCATGGATTGGATACTTCTATGATCAAATCTTACCCGCAAGTATAACGACACTCTTAAACACTTAGAAACATGTCTGACGCTTCTCAAACATGTACTCAATTATATAACCATATGCTTTAAATTAGACCCGCTTATCAGACAATTCTTTTACGCTTAGACCCACCCGTCAGACAATTCTTTTACACGTCTCCAATACTTCCATATATTAACATTAAATGTTTGAGAATTTTATTTATTTTTATTTGTAGATAAGATACTATATTAGTGATAAAAATTCTTCAAACTAATAACTTGAATGTAACTATAGGCCTATGATAAGTTTATATGTATGTCTAGATACTCCATAGAAAGCAGACACTTGAAGAGTAACACTTATTCCTTTATAAAGTTATAACAATTTACGGTAGATTAATATGTTAGCATGTATGAAATTCTTGTATGTTCTCTAATATTAAAACAACTATCTAGACTTTTGTGTGCCCATAAATGTCCATGCATGTCAGTACCACATAAATTAGTACTACAACTTAACAATCACCAGCCTAACCAACTAACTTAACACATCAATGCATCAAAGGAACCAGACGTTCAGTTCTGCAAATGAAATTCTAAAGGGAAAAAGAAATTGCTATAAAAAAAGTCATGCTAAACTTCCCGCAAAAAACTGCTCTCCTCTGTGAGTACATGCTCCTGGGTCACAACTGTATACGTCAAACTTTCTTGCCATCTTATCCAAAATTTTCCCAACCGTCTCTGACCACTCACAAAACTCCTTACACAGCAAATTAGCTCGCCAATCTCTCAATTCACTATTTCTTTTCATGCTTAAAATTTATTGCAGTTTTCTACATAACTGCATGATTTTTATGCAGTTATTTCAATTAAAAACATCAAATAAGGTACAAGGATGATAGCAAAATCTCAATCATTTGGCAAGTGAAGAAGTATACCTCTCAGTTCTCCCCCGCCTCAAGCGCATGCTAAACCTCTCGACCAAAAGCTCGCTCTCCCTCTCGATGAAACCGAGCTCTCGAATGGCTACACTGTAAGTCAATGTCTCCTTCCTCAAAATCCTATCCTCGATCTCCCCAATCTTCTCCCATAACCCATTATACTCCTCCTCCACACCCCCAATCACACTCTCCAACCTCTCCAACTCCCCCTTCGCCTCCTCATTTCCCTTCAATATCCTATCTTTCTCCCTCTTTACCGCCAGTGCCGAGTCAATTAACTCTCCCGACTTCTTCACGAGCTCCGCCTTCTCCCTCCTCAGCTCCCTCAGCTCCGAATTCAGCTCCTCAAGAAGCTCCCCTTGAATATCCTTCCTCTTCCTCTTCACATCCTTCAATGCCGCCCTAACCGCACTCATCTCCCCTCCACCAGACTTCACCTCCTCAATCCTCTCCAAGAGAACCGCCACCGCCGCAAGCAGCCGCTTCGTATACTTGGAGAACTGGTGCTCTCTCGTGGACGACTTCGATCCCTTCCTCGATTTGACATCGGCGGTGGCGGAGGCAGCGACTGGAGCTGCAATGGCGCGGGAAGGGAAAGGGAGGGAGGCGATGGAGAGGGAGAAGATGAGGAGGGAGAGGGAGCTGCGAGCGAGTTCCAGGGGGGTTAGGATTTTGGTTAGGGTTTGGGGTTTGGGGGTAGAATGGACGGCGTGGATTCGCCGGAGACGGGGAGATCGGCGGCGGAGGGGGAAGGGAAAGGCGAGGCGAGAGGAAGAGGAGAGAGAAGGGGAAGGGGTGGGGAATGAGCGAGAGGAGAGGAAATTGGAGTGAAGAGACTCCATTTCTAGAGAGAGAAAGAGGTTAGAATTTCATGGGGGTTTTTGTAGAGGAGAGGGGGGAGAAGAAAGGAGGCGGGCTTTAGATAGGGTTTTTTCCCCCTTTTTTCCAGAGTAGAAGCTTATTATTAGTTTTCTCGCTGCGAAGAAATTTTGAAATTAGACCCATTCAAAATATTTATCCCAAAATTGGACCTAATTCAACTTTATTATAGAAATCGACCCACTTTCATGTCACGTCAGCATCATGGCCAGAAAGTGAGACGGTTAAAAAAATAAATTCCTAATTAGTCAGGGTTGCCAACCCCGACCAATTACCACCACCCCTTTATGACTCGCACTGTTAAGAAAGAGAGTTAGGGGTCAAAATTGTCGGGGTTACTAACCCCGACCATAATGGTCGGGGTTGAAAACCCGATCATTTCGCAGAGGCACACGAACTAAGAGTCGTTGCCAAATGGTCGGGGTTGGCAACCCCAAACATTTGGATGCTGGATTTAGAAGACCATTTGGCAGAAACCATTTGTGGTAACTGCTGGGGATACAAATGGTCGGAGTTCTCAACCCCGACCATTTGGTAGCAGCCTTCTAGCACACATTTGCTGGAAAATCTCCTCTCATGCTACACATACATCAATTCACAACTAAAATTGTCACACATATATCAATCCTTGACTAAAATTGTCGAGTTTAACACAAACTCTTCTGCTACACATATATCAATCACAAATAAACACATATCTATATTACATCCATAACCAATTTCAAATAAAAATATAATATGTAATTTACTTACTAAAAATTTAATCATAAACATATAGTCCAACTAGCATTTCAAATGTAAACAACATAAAACAAGCAATATCGAAATTTAGCAAATATTTAGAATTCCCTTCCTCTCGCTCTTCCTCTTCTTCCTCTCCCCTTCCCCGTTCGCCTTCAACATGAGCTTGGATGGTCTCATCGTCCGGTTGTGTGTGAACTTGTGCACGCATGACATCCTCATTGACTTGAACCTATTGTGAACATCTGTCTTGAGCCTGCTGTGAACATATGACTTCGTCATGTGCACGACTTGAGCCTGCCCTGGTGCGTCCTCGGACCCGTCGACGGTCGTAACCTATGAGTCGTTCTTGACGTCCATCACGATTTGCATGACGCGTCTGTTTAAGAGCAGACCGAATCTTTCTTATGATATGAACAAATGTGTTCCTCGCCCCTGGATCGGTAGTCGTTCTCAATGCATCATGTGCAATAGAAGCAACCTCATTGAGTTCTTGTACCTATAAAAGATAAAAAGCGAAAAAAGATTATTAACAACCGTATGATAATAAAAATAATACTCACAAAATAATTATATCTTTTACCTATCTACTTAACAACTCTCTCTCAATTGGACCTCTCGGTATGTACACCTTAGGTGCTTTGTTCTCTCGAAATATCCATTGGCAAGTAATCACCCAATACCAACATAAGTACTCATCTAGTTCTGGTGCATGAGCTCTCTCCATCACTACAGCATCCTCTCTCAACTCCCAATTCTCAATGTAAGCTTGACGAATAATCTCCCAAATTTGATGATGTGCTCCTTTTCAAGAATTTCGCCCTATTCTTTCTGCAGGATTTGGAATATGTTGTTTTAATCTAAATTATCGAAGCACATGATCTGGCACGTGCATTTCGACAATCTCGAAGCATATAATCGGTACTCGAGCACGCCATATATCTTCACCATCTCTGCATATATCTGGTAGTGAAGTAAAATGCCTTGATAGGGCATCCACTTGACCTATAAAGAAAATTACGGAAATTTATATATCAGTAACTTATAATCTATTGCTTGAATATACTTAGATGTTATGATTTTAAACCTGTTCATCCTCCATTTGATCAAGCTCGTTCCTGTAAAAGTTTTCATGGCCCTTTGGGAAGGTTTACCAATATCTGGAAACATTCCATCTATTTGATGTATAAAGATTTAGCATAGATTGAAATAAATATATAAACTTACATGTAATCATAAATATTAAAAACTCATGTACCTGCATCCTAATGGAATTTGACCATCGAGAACGCGGATCTCCCTCAAATATGGATGTTCCCAAATGCCATCACTCTCATGACCATATTTGCAATAAAGTGAGACAAACTTTGAATTATTTATTTTGCACGAATGCTACTTTTGTCATCTCCCTATAGAGATAAGCTAACATTATACTCCCCCAAGATAATTCTCCACACTCCTCAAGATCTTCAAGAAGTGGCAACCATCTAACATGCACTAAATCCTTAGTTGAATCCGGAAATAGAATGGTACCGATCATGTGGAGTATATACGCACGGGCATATGTCTTGATGTTATCATCAATTGCGTCGATCGGTACATTTATATAATTATTGCGTAACCACTCGAGCTTGATCTTACCACCCTTCATATTAGGAGCTTGGCCAAGTAATCTTTCACACACTCCTCTCCAGTTGAAGTCATCGGTATCCGTAACAGCATCTCCATCCACTTTGAGGCCAAGTAAAACCCCTACATCCTGCAAAGCAATGGTTGACTCTCCTTGATGCATGTAGAATGTATTTGTCTCGGGCCTCTATCATTCAATCAATGTCGTCAAGAGAGGCCAATCGAGTCTTACCCATTTTATTGGTGAACATTCAAAAAAATCCTGCTTGACGAACATAATATTGAACCTGTGTATCCGTCAAATCCCACCTCAAATGTGCATGAGTATGATCAACAATAGTAATACTCGGGGCCTGCATATATGAAACAATCTAAATGATCATGTAACAATAGTAATACTCGGGGCTTGCATACATTAAAAATAATAAAAAAAATTACCTCCCCCAAGTTTATCTTTGAAGTTCGGTGATGGTATTGGTCATATAGGACATCATATGTCAATGGTCCCGCCTGCATACTGTAAATGTCTGCACATATAAAGCTAAAATGTGTTAGTATTATCACATATGACAAATTGAATTAGAAGTAAATTACAAAATATGGGAGTATGCATTGACTTACAAATCACATCCTATAAACTTATAAAGTAAATGAATTGCACTCATTAATTGTTATTTATTCAGATTGGTAGGACAATGAGATCTATTATGGCCCGATTCCCTGCAATATCCACACCCATTTTTCTTTAGAGCTCCTTCCCATCCTTCATCCATCATACCTTTTTTGCGTGCTGATCGCGGACGTCCGGCTTGTCTCTTATATTAAAGAGGTAACACATACGGTCCGTTATACGGTTATAGGGTGGCCAATAACTGCTATCTACAATGGGATGGAAACATAGCTTGTATGAATCTCTATAGTGGCTTGATTGATACCAATCAGAAGCGTATATATAATATGACGTATTTGCACCCCCAAATTGCTTGGACGAACATGGTAATTTTTGCAATAGTGGTATCTTGCAAGTGCATGCGCATTGTGTTCCTTGTAAATTGACAGCGTAATGATGACCATATTTGTCTGTAGCCTGCCATTCATCTTTAGTAAATCTAACAATTTTTGTTGATCTCGCCTGCACGACACGAGACCCTACAATCTCTTCATTTTTTGGTGTTAACAACGTCACCCACTTTGCTCCATCCTCTCGCCGCTTGACAAAATAGTAATTGAGTCTATATGGGCATCGCTCGAGCTCCCTTAAGTACACCTTTGAAGCTTTCTAAACAATTAGTTGTCATCATGCAAAACCGATTCCCTCCATCTTTACTTAGTGCCCACCAGTTGACATATTCACTTCCCAAACTAGTCTCAATCCAGTCATGTGCAGCTTGAGATGTTGCCTTGATTTGATCCCGAATCCGATCATACACACATGTTTCGGTTGCACAGCCTGCTTGCCAAAGAAGATTTTGTAAATGTATCTGACCATGCCTCTTTTTAAAATTAGCTCTAATGTGTCTTAAACAATAGTGATGATAGTGATGAGAGCCAAATCTCCTATACAATGCTTTAGGAATACCTTTCATCCTATCAAATATAAAAGTGATTTTCGTAGGAGGTAACACATTAAGAATATATAATTGAATACATGCAAAAAACCACTCCTATTTTTCACTGTTCTCGACTTTCACAACCGTGAAAGCCGAAGGAAATAAACCACCATCTGCATCTACTCCTGTAGTAACAAGCAATACACCTTTATATTTACCATATAAGTGTGTGCCATCAATGCTAAATAACCGGCCGACAAAATTTAAATCCCTCAATTGAAGGACCAAATACCCAAAATACAGAGATGAATTGCTGAACTCCCAGATGGATCTCTTTAGTTATAAGTTTGTATTCAGTTTTAGGATTGCTTTTTTTTATCGCGTCAAGATATTGAGGAAGTGTCGCGTCAGACTTCTCCCAATCACCAAATAGTTTTGTCATCACGATTCTCCTTGCATTCCATGCTTTACTATATGATATTTCAATGTACCTCGTATCTTACACTCTATCAATTATATTACCAGGAGTTAGTTCAAACTTCTTCTTTAACTTTGGCATAATCAACCACGCTATGTAAGAGGCAGATGCACCACTATGATCTTGCTCTAATATCAGATTGCTACATGTGTAAACACCACGGTATTTTTGTGATTTTAAAATGCCCATTATGTTTCTTTTCGGCAAATGCATATAACTTCCAAGGACATGTGTAATTAGCTTCATTTCCCTCGGCCTGACCTTTTCTTTCTGTATTCATAAAACAAATTGCATCATAACTTGTGCGATTGCTTTTTACTTGCTTGAACTTGACATTCTTTTTGATGGAGTAGTCACAAATAGCATCAACCAATTGGTCTTTAGTCTCAAATAAATCTCCAACTTTAAAAGTGAAGTCCTCATCTCTTCTACCAATTACACTTTGGTCGATGACAATATCTTGTACTGTGGAAGAACGAATCCACTCATCATCTTCAAACTCGTCGGGAGGTGGCTCTTCGTACTCAACATATTCATTATTAACATAAGCCTCATCAGGCTATTCTGGATTCTCTTCATCGTCTTTAGTCACAAATTGCATGCTGTCAATTGGTATACTATCTTGTTCTTCACCTTCGGAGTCGTTACTTCTTTCATCCTCTTCAATCGCCGCCCCTCTTAATGGCCTCATATTTTCATAATTTTCTTCATTGTTCATAACATTTGACGTTCTCCCAAATGAAGGTGCACTTAAATATTGAAATTGAGTCTGCTCCATTTCACTCGAAGAAAGAAAACCGTCAGACTCAACTCCTAAGTCTAACACGCATGAGAATTCTACAACATTTAGCACGAACTACATGGAAACTTTTCAATAAACAATTCTTCTGTTGGTTGACTTACTCAAATTAAACATAATACTCATATGATGATTGTTGGTACCCCAAAGAGATTTTTGTTTAATCTCTATGTGAAAATCAATGGGTGCCACATCACCTGCGAATTTAGGACCAAAAGACGGCCTTAACCGACCTTCTCCAAGTATTTGGCACTCGGCGCCATAGTAACCTCTGCTGACTTCTACCGTGCCGACTGCTACAATGTCGGTCGAGGCGAAAGGCGCTGCTACAGTAGGCCAACTCGCCTGCTACAGTACCCTCGACCGACTTCTACAATGTCGGCCGACGCGAAAGGCGCTGCTAGTCGTCGTGCTACAGTAGGCCGACTCGCCTACTACAATACCCTCGGCTGACTTCTACCGTGCCGGCTACTACAGTGCCGACCGACGCAAAGGGCGCTGCTAGTCATCATGCTACAGTAGGTCGACTCGCCCACTACAGTACCCTCGGTCGACTTCTACAGTACCGGCCGACGAGAAGGGCGTTGCTAGTCGTCATGCTAAAGTAGGCCGACTCGCCTGCTACAGCACCCTCAGTCGAGTGCTACAGTAACTTCCCGCTGTAATGGTTGGCCTTGAGCCCCGCACCAACAACAAGTCAACATCACAATTAATGGCGCTATGCTGACCACATGGCTTTTGTAACTACTCCCCATAACTCACATCATATCAATATTGACTCTCTCCACACATAAGCTGACATGTGTAAAACTAATGCTAAAGCGACCAAATTGCCCCTCTCTCATTCTTACAAAGAGAGAAACTATTCTCAAAGCAAAGAGACGTCATTTTTTTCTCTCCCCCTGCACTCTGCAATTAAAAACTCTTACTGTTTATCTTCTCCTCTACTCAGGCTCACTTACTGACTTGATCGTCGGAGGTACAACGGGGGAAACAAGCCCCGTCCTCTCACGAGCTTCTACCTGTGCAGGAGGAAAGAACAGCCCAACTCAGAGCTAGATATTCGGGGGAGAGAGATGATCCCCATCATCTTCAACCTCAAACCCATTTTGACTATTTGATTACGTACATCAACAATGATCGTTTGAGATCTCAACCGCAGACGTTCTATCCAAAGTTATAGGCCAATTGCATATTATTTTCAGTCGGTATTCTCGTGGATCAATTTCAATAACTCGGTGTAATTCCTTAATCAAGTCATAGTAACCACATGATTCTGAGATCGTTAGCGGCGTCGTTACCCCTCCAACGTACATTGACATATTATTTATTCCATAATTAATTTTTCCACCGTAAGAGCAAACAATAAAAACTTATTGTTCAACCTATGAAAAAATTAGATTTAATCATATAAATGTAAAAAATTTAAAAAAATATTATCAGGCCATTGAATAAGAGAGGAAAATTCTAAATGCAAATAATCTCATAGTTGTATAACTATAATTTTAATCAAAAATACTAAATAAATAAATGAAAACCCTAAACCCCAAAATGTGCATCCTATGTCCTTAATCAAGTCTTAGTTGATATTAAATGTTAAACCCTATAATTTGGAGTTTGATGAAAACGCTAGATATGAATATTGAAGAAGAGAGAAAAATGCTAGATTTTTAAATGCTAAAAGAGGAGAGAAGGAAGTGAAATTACCCTAGAGATCTTCGGCAAACTTTTTTCTTGAATTTCGGCCAAAAAATTGAGCTTGGGAGACTTGGGTAGCGGAGGAGGACACACCAGATCAGAGAGAAGTTTTGTTGTAAAGGGAAACGGGATCGGGTGGTATATATATTAGCGGGTGGGACCCACCATAAATAGTCGGGGTTAGGAACCCCGACTATTTGGTCCCTTAGCCAGTAGCGCAGGTTTGTAGGTTTGAGGCTTTCTGCTAAATGGTCAGGGTTGCCAACCCCGACCATTTGGAACGACTATTTGGCTCTGGCGTAGCTTTGCGAAATGATCGGGTTGGCAACCCGACCACTATGGTTGGGGTTAGCAACCCCGACAATTTTAGCCCCTAACCCTCTTTCTTAGCAGCGAAAGTCATGAAGGGGTGGTGGCAATTAGCCGGGGTTGGTAACCCTGACTAATTAGGAATTCGTTTTTTTAAACACACCCACTTTCTGGCCACGATGCTGACGTGGCATGAAAGTGGATTGGTTTTTATAATAAAGTTGGGATTGGGTCGAATTGTGGGATAAATATTCAGAATGGGTCTAATTTCAAAATTTTCTTTCTCGCTGTCATTCCTGTAGAATGGTGGAGGCTGGGGGCACCGGGGGGGTACGTGTAGGTGATGGGCCCACATCTAAGTGGCTGTTTGGTACTGGTATGGGATCCCCGATGATACTGATGCATGCAATAATAAGCAATTTTTGAAAAACCCATAATTAAGATAAAATTCCACCCAAAAAGAAGTTCATGGAAAATAGAGCAATTTTTATTAAACAAAATTAAAGAGTACATAATCCATTTTCGAACTAGAAATCAAAAATTTTCATTTAACCAATGCATAGAATTAGAAACGTGAAGCCCGTGCTGAGCTATCATATTGTCTGCTCTTCCAATGTGACAAAAAGAGGAGGATTGAAAAGTTCGAGTCATTTGCAAAGCTGCATCCACAAAATGTTCATGCTGTTTTTGCACAAGTTCCACTCATCTACAGCTTATTCACTACTGTGAGTGCTTCAAACTTCACCTCAATTGCCTCGCGCTCCAAATTCCTTGGTACTTCCAAACCTTTAGAATAGCCATAGTCTCTAACAATTGTGATGCTTTCTCAGAGGAAGGAAATATAAATTTTCCTCTATAATCTCTCACAACCACGACATAGGCTCCCAACTGATACTCTTGATTCAGTGCTGCGTCCCAATTGATTCTAATGACTCTAGGTGGCAGCGGACTCCAATGACATTCACCAACAACCACGCTAGTGACTAACGGTTGAGTTGCACTTAGAAAATTTTCTACAAAGTCCAAGGCTTGAGCCACCCAGTTCAGACTTTTTCTATGCTCTTCAACCCTGACACTGTTTCAATTCAGTCATCCCCCACATAACTGCAAACACCCTCTCTGTCTCAAGAGGTTCGTGCAATGGGAGCACTTGTTGCAACCAATCAACTAGCCCAAATGTGTTAGATTTCATACCTCTACCCATCCACGCTTACTGTGAAATTTCGCATCCCACCATAATGTGATATAATGATTCCACTTAAGTGTCACTGCAAAGAAAGCAATCAAAGTTCCCACTAATCATTTGCATATAGAGCACCTTTTTGTTGGGGGGTGGGGGTGGAATAGAGTGAGCCAATCGCCATCCAAATAACTTTGTTTTAGAGGGTAGTTTCAAGGCCCAAATAGTCTCCTAAACCTTAGGACTAATAAATTTATGTTTATTCTTAAGCTCTTTGTGACCACCACGTATCAAACTCAATGCAACTTGGTAAGCTGATTTCACACTAAAACTTTCCCTCAGACTAGCGACCCATATCAATCTATCATTAGGCATCAAAGACAATAGAGGAGTTATTAATATTTTTAAGGCGTCATCTCTTGTAAACATATCCAAGAACAAATCATGGTCCCACAACAAATTTTATTGGGCTATACATTAATAATTTTGTTGAGTATATGTGACTAAAATCATAAATTAGATTGAGATCAACATAATTTTAGGGAATCTCAGTTGATGCAATTATCCAACGTGGCAAATCCAAAATCTCATTACATGAAAATACCAACCAAATAATGTATTTGGTAAACATCTAGGATTTTAAACTTGTGCGTTTCATTTTTCAATCTAAAAGTTGCAAAATACTTTAAAAATGCATGGAAACGTCCAGTCCCTTGTGAGTGATTATGTAGTGATTTTATTGTGTCCAGTTTTCCAAATAAGTTTATTTTTTATAATAATTAAGTAGAACACAGGTACCGGCAGTAGATTCACATGAGTATAGAGGAAGCAAGCATCCATAAAACTCATGCTACAGGATTAGGCTCTTCACCAAAATATTTACCTTGGACAGTTTTACCATAGACAAGGCCAAAGACATGTAAACTGACTTTAGGGTTTGGTTTGGTAGAGGGTTTGAGGAGGGAAGGTGAGGTGAGGGGAGGTACAATGAGATAGAGGAATGGACATCCCTTTAAGCCTTTATATTTGGTTGGAGGGGAATGGAGGAGATGCATGTTTTCGTAGTTCATTTTCTTTTCCTATTGTGTCCTAATTTGGAGGGGTTCTTCTCTCTCTAACTTTTTAGTTCATTTTGTGGTGCCCTCTCCCTTTCCTCTCCTCTTCTCTCCTACATCCCTCTCTAAAAACCCTCTACCAAAGGCAAATCTAATTTTTTTTCCTTTCCCCTCCCCTCACCTTCCCTTCTACGAAACCAAGCCTAGGCAGGAGGGAAGAGGAGGTGAGGTGATGGACATAAAATAAATTGACTTTGGTAGAGGGTTTGTAGAGAGGGAGAGGTGGGGGAGGTGAGGAAAGGGAAAGGAAGCCACAAAATGAACTAAAAAGTTTGAGAGAAGAATCTTCCCAAATTAGAATGATAAGATACGAGAAAAAATAACATACAAAGGTACATGAAAGCTTAAAAGTATGTCAATTCCTCAAAAAAAAAAAAAAAAAAAAAAAAAAGTCCATTCGTTCACCTCACGCACCTCCTCTCACCTCACCTTCCATCCCCTTACCAAACCAAGGTTAGAAGAAAAGATTTATGAAAATAAACTCCGAAGATATCACAACTGACAACCAAATACTATTTTAGATAAGCATGTGCATTAACACATTGTGTAAGGTTGGAAATAGATTTCAACAGTACTGTGGCCAGAGCAAGTATTGATTTGGTTGTATCTGGCTCGCTGCAAAAGCAAATTATCTGGTTGAATGAAAATCATAATGCATCTAATTTCTTCATCAGGGTGAAACACTCTGAATGCAATTAAGTCACCAATAAAATAAACAAAATACAGCTGAACGCATAACGGAGTGCTAATTCCATCAGAAAACTTTTAACATGAAGTTAACAAGATGACCAGATCTAATTTAACCATTTGACAGAAGAGATTTAAGAAACCACTTTAAACATTTACGTGCCAACAGAGTACTAAACTTATACATGAATAACACCACCTCAAATCTTACCTCTGCTCCTCAAAGACTATAATATTTATGTATCTACAGCCCTCACCCCCAAACATCATCTGCCCCCTTTCTCCCCGAAGAACAATACAACAACTTACACATGGACTAAAACCCTAAAACTTTCATAAAACCCTAAGCAATGAAAACCCAAAACTGATAACAACTCCCTTAAAAAGACCTCAATCAAAGCTGCACTTCCCTATCAAACACCCAACTGAAAGGAACCTTAGGCTTCAGCTTAGCCCTCCCTGCTGCCCTCTCCTCCAACCTCCTTATCCTTGGCACCAGCGTACAGACATAGTCCTGAGCCTTCTTCCCTTCTCCCGAGAGCCCCGTTAAGTCCCCCACCTTCCACCGATCCACAAGAAACTCGAGGATATCAGCGTAGTCCCTGGCGGTATAAACACCCAGTCGCTGGGCGACGGAGGAGAAGTGCTCAAAGAGGTTATCATCGCGGCCATCATACATGAGGTGGGCAGGCATGGAGATCTTCTTGCGCATCATGTCGGCAAATGCAAGGACCGTGCCATCTGGGTCGATCTCAAACAGTTTCTCGACGATTTTTGTGTAGGCTGTCTCATGCCGCTTCTCGTCAGAGGCGATGATGCCACATATCTGGGCGAGCTTCAGGTCTCCTTTCTCCTTGGCGTGACGGGCTGTGTTGCCGTGGGATATGAAGGTTGCTCGCTCTTGGAAGGAGGTGTAGATAAAGCCGAGGTAGGGATTGTTCTCGGTCCTAGGGTCCTGTGAACGCACAACATAGATAGGAAGAGAAGACGTTAAATTAAATGAAATAAACCAATAACGAGCCAGAAACCAATAATCAGAAGGTAAAAGTAAAATAATGACAGATATATGTGTCAGCTATTACATGCCAAATACTAACATTGATCACCAGTTCAGACATTACACTGTTCCGTGTATAATTTACAGATAGTTCTTGAAAAAGTTGTAAAATGCATAAGTAATTTTATAAATTTTATGAGTTTTAACAATATATATGGTAAGATTGAATGCTGGACAATAGTTCTGAGAACATGACTAAGGGAAGGTTTGAGACTAATTTGAGAATTTTCATTGACTCAGAATGTTGCAGCGGCTGAACAATGAAACTGCATAGAAAATCACACTATTAGAAAATTTTACTGAGCATGAACATCATCATTGCTTGACCTTGAAATTCGAGGTCTGCCGGTTATTCACAAAAATATTAAGTATTGCTGTTTGGTTCGTAAATAGAAATAGCTGGGAAAAGAGTGCTGAATTAGAAGATCTAAATGAATAACACGCTCAGATCAGCCAGTCGTCAACATTCATGCTTGAGGTTTTAGCTGATGATGTGTGATTGTGTACAAATTGCATTAGGATTCTGTATGGTCGGTCACTACTACGCCAACACTTGTGAGCTGTTTTGCACGGACCTTAAATTTCTAAAATTTACAAAGAAAAGAAAAAAAAGACATCTCACAATTGTGGAAACAGAGGCATTGCATAGAGAATTAGTTATGAATCTAAATTACTAAAGAAATCGGCACTATGCTCAAATTGAAGACCTAGCAACTTCTAAAAAATATCATATTAAATCTGTTTCATTACGAAAATCTTAGCTATACTGCAATAATGCTACCATTATAAAAATATCGTACCTTAAATTTGTAAAATTGACAAGAAGAACTTCCCAAACCATAAAGAATCAATAGCTTTACGACAATATCCAGAAGATGGAAAATTGGGCCCACTTCTGCTAAGGACAATTTGAAATCAAGCAAACATTGAACGGAAAAGAATCAAAAGTTCCAGAAAATCTTTAGGCTTATAATGTACCGGCAAGTAGTTGTGTTCTACCGCAAAAATTTACCGAGATAAAAAAGGTAATAATATCAAATGATGCAGATCCTAACAAATAACATCATTAACTATTTACCAGTATTGAGTAGATATGTACTGAACTATTTATCTATAAGTCATAACCACTTTTCGTATAAAAACTGTCTTTGTATCATGCTGCAAAATTAAAATTTGACGAAAATTTTTAGATAATTTACAAAGCATCAAGGCAAAAATAAATTAATGAAAACAGAATGAAAATGCAGAAAATACTTACCATGCCTGAACCAATCAGATATTGGATAGTCTTCTCAATTTGTCTCATATCAACTCTCCCTGAAAGGTAGAGATACCTATTAAGAAGATCCCCATGTCGGTTCTCTTCAGCAGTCCATGCCCGTGTCCAAATAGCCCAAGAAGTAGGGCTTGCACCGGTCTCATCTCGGACCCCATCAAGGGTGTTGAGCATTGTTTGGTAAGTAGGCAGAGCCTCTTCAGTGATCATATCCCCAACAAGGCAAACAAAGTAATCGTCTGGAAGCTCCTTAGCCCGCTCTCTCAGTTCATTCAACTGAACTTCATATCCCTCAGACGACATGTCCGGTAGGAAATCTTGAGGCTGCCAACACTTCTCGACCGGCTTCAGATGGACCAAGATGTTGTTCTCAGCCCAATCCTCCAAGCTCTGGAAGATTTCTATCTTTTGAGGAGGCATCGAATGAGTGACTTGAACGTGCACCTCTTTTGGAGGACTGAAGGATTTCTTCTGACTTTCAACCCTAGTTTCATTTGAGATAAAATAAAATCTTCAAAAAGCAGTATCATAAAACCACAGGTAATCATAACATCTGAATGTGGAAACTGATCAGAATGAATCATAGGGAAAAAATGATATCCGATATTTTTTTCCCCTTCTAAACTATAAGAACCTTCTAGACTCCATTAACTCTCATGTCTCTTACAATAGAAGTTAAATTTGGTAGTAGCATATTGAGTGAGACTGCTCCAGAAGCACCATAATATGAGCATCGCCTACCAAAAAGAAACAGCACAGTTGGGAGTGTCATGAACCATTGCTTCATACACCTGCAACGTTAGATGCCGATGGTCTGTTCTCACACCTGCCGTAGCATTGTGGCTATAGACACTCACTGCAATAATACTTCCCTTTCAAAAATCTTGCGCTATGCTGAAGGAAAAACGCGCGGCAGGTAATTTAACTGTTGAATGCAAACTGATTATCATGCAATGCATCGTCATCATGCATGAACAATTATTTTTACGGTTCACAAATGATTGAGTCCTAAACGTGGAAACTACAATATTGCTATGGTTCCTACTGTCTATAATGCAATACCATTAACCTTTTTGAACCATAAAATAAAGTATGACACAATAAAATTATTTATGTGAATATTTACTCATTTCAGGTGAAACATATTTCCAAAAAACTTGGTTGTGTATCTAGAAGTTCTCTATCCATTTGAGGTACTAAGTACCATAGCAATAAATGGGGATTAAATAACCCTGAGGTGGGTTGGAAATATAATGTTCCCAACAAGCCTCAGCTACAATCACCTAGATTCTCTTCCTTTAAGTAATATAACAGTGCATTCAAGAATCAGATTACCCAATTAAAAAAATTAGTGGCACAAACTGTAAATAGATACTAACAGCGGATAACACCAAAATCCCAACAAACTTGAGGAAATTTAGTAACATCACAATAACAAATAAATACACCAAAAAAAAAAAAAAAAAGCAGAAGACAAAATATCAGTGGCAGGCATTAAAAAAAACAGCCAGCAGCACACATCACATACAAAAAACAAAAAAAAACAAAAAAAAAACCATAATGGACACCCGTACAAGCAATTATTCTAATACGAAATATCCCAGATCTGCATATAAAAATACTACCGGACTCGGAATCTTGACGCGTCAAAGTGAATAAACTCTAGATACAAGAGCAAGAAGACAAAATTTGTAAGTTTGAGATTAAATTCAGACTGATAAATAAATAAATAAATAAAAACAAATGAAAGAAATAAAACCATTAAGAAAGGGTTAATTACAAATCTCCATCCAAGAAAGTAGGGGAAACCAAAGCAGAGGATAACCAAAAGACTGAAATAATCAAAATATCCAAAACCCATTAATCGTTATTTTAGCAACAAAAAAAAACCCATTAATCGTTCATGTACGTAATTCCAAAAAAATACATTTTTAATTTGAAAAATAAGAACAAAATTCCTCTTTTTTTTTTTTGGGGGGGGGGGGGGGGGGGAAAACCAAAAAAAAAAACCAAGATC
>JBAKGM010000200.1:14464728-14482888 GCA_037177215.1 Asparagus racemosus | reverse complement strand
CCCCCCCCCCCCCCCCCCCCTCCACTTACATTAATTCTATACAAAACAGCAGAAGCATTAAAGAATATGTACTATTCTCATGCAATCAGATGTAAAACACATTTGGTATCGAGGATGGGAATATAAAGAATAATGGCTAAAGGTCCAGATAATACCAAGAACCAACCAAGGAAATTTGTCATACAACTTGCAATAAGCCACTTGAGTACGGTTCTCCATAGAAAGAAGTAACAGAACCAGGCAAACCAAGACAACTAATTGGAGCATGAGTAATACTGTAAGACTACAAGGATAGCATTATAAGTAAATCAATCTTCTAATTTGTTACTCATTCCTTTGAAACAACATTATATACAAAGCATAGACTTTCTACTGAGAAGGCTCAAAGGAACATTTGAAGAAAACCAACTGCAACAGGACATCAAATGTTGGATGCCTGGTGTCAAATTGCTTCATCGTAATCAAATGGTTATCCTCATTTCTCACTTTTATTTATTGTTAGCTCCTTTTAGTGTACCTAGTCTTCTAGTTTTAACATAAGAGAAGACAAGAACATTAAGAGAGAAATTCTTGAGCCAACAGCGTAATGTATACCGGCTTTGAACAATGAGAAAAAGAATCAGAAATTGGAGAATTTGTATCAATTCTTAGGACTTGCTCGCTATAAAACATGGTTAAGACTAACTTGAGCTCATCATAATACAGGAGATGGATAGAATTCTTGCTAGGTAGGAGGACCTAGGTAGCAAACAGTGGCGTTGTCTTCTGGGAGAAACATATGATATACAGATGGTAAGGTTTCAGTTGGAAGTTGTAGTTGGGTAAATGTATGAAATGAATGTAAAGATAGAATCAGTTGTTTTTTATTGTTATTATTTTTCTTAGAAGAATGTATTTTTTATGGGTTAATTGCGAACTGACCCCCAATAATATCACCCAATTGCAATAGACCACCTGTAGCTCTATTTGTGTGAATAGACCCCTTTAGTATTATTATTTTTTCTTTTTTTCACTCTTAAAATCGTTAAAAGGGTTTGAGGAGGCGGATAAACTGCCTATAGTTCTATTGGTGAGAATAGATCCCCGATTGCTTTTTTTTTTCTTTTTTGAATTTTAAAAGAGTTGAAAAGTTTGCTTAGGGGGTGTATTCACACCTGGGTCTACTACAGGGGGTCTGTTCGCCTCAAATAGAACTAAAGGCGGTTTATTTGCAATTGGGTTATACTACAGGGGCCTAGTCATAATTATCCCTTTTTTAATTGAATGGCACTTTTTTTCTATTTCTTTCCTTTTGCTTGATTAACCAGTCTTATTATATTTCTGTGTAATTATGACTTGTTTCCCTATAATTCAGACAATTTATTTGCTTGATTAATTTTTTACTTACTTTGTCAGCCCGTTGTAACTTCAGCAGTTGTAAGCTGGCATTCTCACCATGAATATTTGACATCAAAAGGCGCCAATAAGTTTTCGTGTGTGCATACGTGTTGCTATATATTTCGCAAGATAAACATAGCCACTAGAAAACATATATTTTCTGATGATTTCATGTGCAATAAATACCCACTGTAAGGGTTTGACTAAATTATGGTGCTATACATACTACAACATTCACTACATAAAAAAAGGATGACTATGTATGGAAGCAGCACTTTGCATTTCTTCATCACCTTCCAAAAGAAAGTTTAACATGCCAAAATTTTAAAATATCCGGCTTGATGATGTTTTAGTGCAGTTCATTGTTCATATCTTTTCATATAATTATAGGCTTTAGATGAACCACGAACATAATGCGAATATATACCCTGCATATTGTTAGCTATTATAAAAGACATTTTTTAGAAGTATGTGAATGGTGTCGAAGACTAGAAAAGATAGTGCATGCCACATACATATTTGAATGGCAAAGATAACATGATTGTACTATGCACATAACATGGTAGCACTGTGGTACAGAAGAATTTTTCATCTAAAATTTCAGCAGACCAACAAGGTGGTACTACCAAGAATGCAAGTCCTTGAGGTGATGCAACAAATTTATGGAGGAGAGGGTATTCGAAGATAGATGTCTTGAGGGAACTTTTTCAACACATTGAGAAAGGATAAACAACTTGGTTTTGATATTGGTTTCAATCCTTTACTGGAGTTTGGATTCTGGCAGTTTCCACAGACAACCTTATGTATTTGCAGATGTAGAATTAATTTGCAGATATAGAATCTAAGAATTAAACCAACAAAAAAGTTGTGACAAAACTCAATCTTGAATGAGTAATCTCAAGATTAAACTGTGAATTCTCTTTTCCTTTTTGTCATTGAGTTGGAGGATATTGCAGTCAAAAGATGATGTTTGAGAAATGATTAAGCTTCGATCCGTAAAGGAGAGTCCATGATATAGCAGGAGTAAGACATGCCTCTTCACTGTGTCCCGAGCAATTTTTTGTTTCCCATTACTGACTCAGTTTTTTTTTTCAACCCTCCAATTTGTAAATGCATGTGCTACCTACTATATGGTAGGCATTTCAATGCTAACAGATATGGACTGAGTCACTAACCAAAACAAGGAGAGAAGGCGAGGTTAAAAATGAGTAATCAAAGACAGACATAACAAGGACAACAATATGAAAGGTCATATTTAAACAAATAAATCAGAAAATGAAGTTGAGAATGCAATCTCCATATGAAGCCTGTAATAATGATCATGGACAAAAACTGTGATTTGTGTAGTAAAAGTCTGCATTCTTTACACCATAAATGAGTGTTTAACCAATTCATTAAAGAATATTTCAATTACTTACATATTTGGAGATCACAACAAAACATTTCTTTAGTTTTATCTACTCTTCTAACTTTACATGTAAATTTCAATATGCGACTTATACCAAATAAATTCAAAGTTGACGTGAATTATCAAATTTCTGATATATTTGCTTGGAATCAAAGAAACTGGGAAAATGATAGCTTAAGACATCACGACCAAACTACACTTCTGTACGCTGCATATACTATGGAAAATCCAACTGGCAATGTGTTTATGAAACAAACTTACCTGTTTGTCATTTTTCTAATGAACTCATGGGTTAAGATCAACACTTGTGTATATCCATTCAAATTGAAATATATTTGACATTCCTTTTATAACTCTTACAGTATATTGACAGAATACTGTTGAGGATAAAGGAAGTTCTGACTCAAAAAACATGACTATAAATCAGTTTAAGTGGTTGGAAAGTATAAATATTCTCGATACTTTTAGGAACAAAAAAGCAAAAGACCTGATTGCTTCTTTAAGGGGGCATCTTTGGAAACTGGAAACTAAATGAAAAGTGAACCAGATTTTGGAAAGAGGCTTTACTTCTCCATTTTTTTCCAATTTTGCACTTGGAAAGTCATTGAAAAGTGTTTGGAAAGTGAAGGGAGTATTTTAGCCTCTTTCATTCTATCAAAAAATTGAGAAAGTGGACAGAAAGTTGGAGAATTAAAATTTTAATTAATTATTTATCCTCACCACTTACCAAAACCAGTTGTTTTATTTATCAGTTTCTAATCTCATCGCCCCTCATATTTCTTCCTCATACCAAGCTCAAGCGAGACCCTTTATGGAAAGTAGAGGAAGGGAAAGAGAAATTATTTTTTTAATTATTCTTTATCCTCTTCACCTACCAAAACCGGTTGTTTTATTGTTCAGATTTTTTATCTCAACACTATCATATTTCTTCTTCATACCAAACCCGAGCAATGGCCTGCCGCTTCATATTTCTTTGGGTTTTACCCCACCGAAACTGATTCAAAATCAATTGAATCAAGTTGCAGAAAGCAGAAATCAACGTCTGACATATTATCAAAGTAAGGATGAAATCAAATAATGAGCACTACTAATAATTTTGCCTTTTAGGCCAAGCCCTGTATCACAATAGGCTTTGGTTTGGTTATTTTGAAGGTTTAGTCACTGCCAATAAAAGAAGATTTTCGTTTTGTGAACAAGTTCATTATGCTCATTTATTTGGGTCTTTGCTTTGTAAAAATAGTCTATGATAAGATATCCGTATATGGGAGTTGAGCTATCCTACTATGACAAATATCCAATATTTGGAAACTATTAACCAAATTTAGAATTCGGATGCAAAAATTAAAAATCCAAAATGTTGGATATGATCAACTACACATCAACCATCAAGGAATAAATATCAAGGGATAAAATTTCAAAATATTTCTACATTTTTTACTAGTATAGCATGTGTTGCCAAAGTCAATGTTTCAAAGTTTTTGTGAAGTTGATTATTTTTCTCCTTGATGCATGATTCTAAAAACATCAAAATTCGTGCAGATTTTATTCATATGTAGTTCATGTGTACTATAATGTATCCAATGATTTGGATTTTTCAATTTTAGAATTTGAAACTTATAGTTAATTGATAGCTACTTGAATGTGTGGGCGTGTTCATATACGTAACATGAACTGTTAAACTATTCTATGTTAATCCCTCATTGAGCTATAAATAAAAATGGTCGGCGGCCTCTTCACCACAAAACGTTGGAAAAGAAAATTAATTAATTTTTTGAGTGAATAAATAAATAATAATGATACAAATAGTCTCCCGAACAAAAACCATGAAAATTTTAATAAGAAGGCGTGTACTTTTTGAATTCACTAATCTTTGACTTCTAGTATATGCATTTCTTTATGATTTTTTGAAGATAATATTGTTAAGGGGTAAGCTTACTATGGTAATTATATGCAACATTTTATTCACTTTTCATATGCCAAAAAATGTGTTTAAAAAAGTCTAATATCTACCAAATACTTCCCAACCAAATGGTAGTACAGTTCATTAAGAGAAGTTGGATGCCACATCAGCTGATACCTCAACTTTGCAAATAGAAACTAATGACAAAGTATTTTCTCAAGAAAGTATTTTCCCTATAATTTTACTTTCCACTTACTTTATGGCTGCCAAATACGCTCTAAAGAGAGCCATCATCATTTAACGCACTAGTTTACAAATTTTTCTCAGCTGAATTCCAAATTGTTGACAAATTAATGGGATGACCAAAGATCTATGCCGTCAAGAACTAAGACATCAATGTTATCTGAATTAGTGGCAAATCCTTAACCTAGCCAATAGTAACAAAGAGGAGTTCTAAAACCAACAAGTCCATGAAAAAAGAAAAAGAATAGGTGGTAGACAAGATTAACACCCTCCGCAAAATAATGCTCGTGCAGTTAGACGTCAGAAATTACATGAATATCAGGGGTGCTTGTTTGCATGGAAGTGAAATTATAAGTGTACTCACTTTCACTCACTTCTAATGTTTGTTTTATTGAAAGTGTTTATGAAAGTGAAATGAAGACTAAAATAGTCAGATATAATGCACACTTCACTTCCCCACAAAAGTATCCTAAAAGAGGAAAAGAGCAGACCACAAATAACTAAAATATTTAATTTATTAACATATCATTGGAATTGTAATATGATTTTAAACAAAGAAATAAAATAACATTCCCATACCATCTTTACTTTTTCTAGTTTTCTAGATTTAAAAGTATTTTTTTGCAACCAAACAATGTATTTCATTAGCATGATCATGTATGCATGTTCACACTCGTAAAAAAAAGTGACAGTCACATTTTTTAATTCCATTTTTAGCTTGGCGAACACTCCTATAGCTCTAAGGCTGTGTTTGGAATTCACTGGGGGTAGGGGAAGTTAAGGGAAAATAAGGAAGAGAAGAGAAAGAAAGGTAAGTGAATTTTCTTCTCCTAGGTTCCACCTCAATTTAAGGGGGAACAAGTTTCTATTGAGTGTAGGGTAATCAAGGGGAATGAGGGGAACACTTTCACTCTTAAAAACTTTCCAAATGGGGTGAATGGGTTCCCTACCTTCCCTTCTCCCATGTTTCCCTCTATCCAAATATGCCCTAAGGGACAATGATCACACTCTAATCTGAAACGATGTAAATATAATCACGGCTTTAATAGTTTTGATGTAATAACTTGTTTGCAAGGAAAACGATAGGATGCAATAGCAACAGAACAAGCGAGACAATGATAGAAAGAAACATAACAAGCAACTAGCTCAAAGAAGACTCATAAGAAAATCCTATATTCAGCCGAACACGGTTCGATTGGCATGACATCATCTCTACGTCATGAACCACGCCGCCCCGTAACAAATATATTTTGTCGATTACTTAATTGGAAAGCTAGCGTGTAGATTAGCTGAAAAAGACAACATACTCGTAAAACCTTTTCCCACTCTCGCGCTACAGGAGACTACACTTGTCATTAAAACTATGATTTGATGCTGTAACTATTTGGAATTACATGTTCTATTCCAAAAACAGATGATTGAAGCAGTTGTCTATCTGTACAACAGATTCTTCAATAGCACATTTCTCCGTACTTTTTTGTTTAATATTTGCCCTCCCTTTTTCGAATATACTTTTTCACAAAGTATTGGCATCAAACTTTTTTGGTGCCATCCACTTTTCTCCCTTCAACAATCATAACAAACAAGGAGGTTAGGTTTTACCTTGCCCCAGTGTCTTATCTTACAAACTATATTAGGATCCTCAACCTCAATAACTTTGGATTCCTAGACAGAAATAATGCACATATGACTACTAGATTGCATTTAAAAAGATGATTTTAGGGCATCCGGCTATATATAGCAAGTGCAATACCAGGAAAAAAGAAGATAATGGATATAAACTAGCAACAAGGGAAAATAGAAATTACGCCTGCGCGTCATATAGGAAATCACAATATTAAAAACAGAAACCGAACAAATCATACTTGAACAGCTGCTGCCAACCCACTTTTCAACAAATCAGAACCCAGCCAGAGTGCATAAAAACATTAAGATCAATTCACTAATAGAAGCATTCACTAAATATTAATAAATAAAGCATAGGGCTATAGCTAGAATCAGAATTAACATGCACACGCAAGCATCTATGACATGTTAATGAACCACATAATCAGCTACAGTATGCGCAAAATGCATAGAAATATAAGAACTTTGATGCATAATTGAACAAAATAAGACACAATTATCTATAAGCCAAAAAGAAATAAGAGGAAAAGCTAATGGAAAAATTAGTAAACAGAAATCCAGATGCACGGAGCATCGATCAGGCAAAGAGATAATCCCTAGATCCCAAGATTCAAACTTTCAGCCAGTCAGATCAAAATCAAACCCAAGAAGAGGAAAAGGGATTAAAAAATCCGTACCTAGTCCCGGGATCGACCTCCTTCAGTAGACCCTGATTCGGCACCACAACCTCAGACACCGGCGTCCTCATGGCCTTATCCTGATCCCCACCGGCCTTAGCAATGAACGCCACCACATCCAACGAATTCAAGATCCCGACGAACCTCTCGGCCTTGGGCCTCACCTCATCGTCGCTCCTCCTCCACACAGTGATCGCCCCCTCGGCGCACTCTCCGATCGCCCTGATCGCGGACTCGACGGTCTCGGAGTCGAGGAACTCGACCACCTCGGGCTTGCCGACTGTGAGATCGCCGATGACGTGGTGGAGGAATACGGAGGCCATTGGTTTTTTTCGTGCTAGGGTTAGGGTTATGAGAGGGAGTGGAGGAGAGTGAGGTGGAGGAGGAGGAAGCTGCTGATGGGCTTTGAGCGGTTGGGGGAGAGGGGAGGGAGGACGGCGGTGAGGTTACCGCTTAGAGGGAGGGAGGTGAGGAGATCGGCCATGGATGAACGAGGGGAATGCCCATCAAAAACAAGAGAGAGAGAGAAGAGGAGAGAGAAACAAGTGAGAGACGAGAGGATTTTGAGGAGAAGAGGCCACAGGGGAGGGAGAGAGGAGAGGAGCTGCGGAGGGGGAGCTAAGTATAAATAGTTCATAGTTGTGAGCATAGACCTCCTCGCTTTTTCGTGTATTTGCAGAAAATATACTCGGGGTGACGTTTCCTTTTTTGTTTTTTCCTTTCCTTTCTTGATGAGATGAAATTCATAGTTGTTTAGAGAGAAAAAAAAAACTCTGTTTTAAGCAAGTCCACTCAACTTTTCTCAATATATATTGATATGAGGAAAAAAAATAGAAGAACATCTTATACGGTATAGAACAAGTATCAACAGGCGACAGTGCTAAGACGATTGAGTTCTAATATTATTGAAGATACATGTCAGTTGTTAACTCTAGACGTCATCCAATTTACTATGGATGCAAGCAGATAGTGATCGGTCCAAAATTATAAACTCTAAGGACGTTGGTGCGGAAGCAAAGTATGCAAGAGGCAAGAGGTCGGTGTGCTAATTAAATAGGAGATGCATCAATGGTTATAATGCAAAGGAAGATGGATTGGGGATTTGAATGCAAGAAGAAAATGACATGCTTTTTTAATGCTATTTCAATCCTTTAAACTAGAGAGTTAACGAGTTGCACTGAGGTGTAGTCACAATTACGAGGCTCAATTATGCTCATGTTTTTCACATCCATGGTGATAACTAATAAGAAATCTTAAGTTATTAAAGGAATAAAATAATTAGATTCTTTATAAACTTGAAGTCGACAATTTAGCTCCACTAAGAAAATAGAAAATGAATTGCTAACAGGTATAGATATTCTTAGAAGGTTATTAAAATTACATAGAGAAGAACAAATAAAGTTTTTTCAATTACGCTTGAAATCAAGTGTCTGTTTTGGTTGTTTTTACATTCTAATTCACACTTTATTTTTTAAAAAAATTTGGAAATTAAGGTTTTCTGAATTCATGTTCTTTACACGAATATTTATTCACAAGGATGTGAACTATGTAAACTCCGCAAAAACTAATAGACCCTTCTATTTTTCTTATCTATGATAGAATTTATTTTTACAGAAAATGTATTGTGGTTATTTAATAATTCCGTGTGTAAATTAAAACTAAAGCAGGACCTACCTGCAAATGATAAGTCTGTAGGTACATAATGTGTACTACCAATAAGAATATTCATTACGGTCAAAGAATGAAAGTAGGAGAAAATTTTCTCCCGTCATGCGGTGGTTTGCGTTAGATTATGATCACCGGCTTTGCTTTTTAGCTTTCCACGTTTGGCAGGTATAGCTGTCTTTTTCACAGCATCTGAGTCTTCCAGGGATGCGGTTACCCCCCGGTGAATGAGCTGTGCATTTTCTTGGGTCGGTCCATCGTAAACAGGAATGTTGCTTTTTGATTAGACAAGCATTTCGGTACTACTATATTAAACACCTAATGGGGTACCAAAAGGGTTAAAGGATATTTAAATTACCATAGAAATAGGAGGAGTATCTTTTAATCTGAATATTATCAAAAGTCAAAATATATCTACATACTTGAGTTAAAGTAATTAAATATAATAATTTGATGATAAAATATAAAACCTATTCTTCTTATTAGCATTATTTAAAGTGATCTTAGGGTGACGTTTTGGAAATAATCCACTAAATTACAATATACCCCATTTTCTATCGTTTAAATCGTGTCACCAGTCAAATTGAAATATATGTTATACCCAATTTCAAATAAGGTAGCATAAATTTCAAATAAGGTGACATAAAACAACTCATCTCAAATAAAAAAAATATCATTAAAATGTCTTATAAAACTCGATGAAACTTTGTTGTGAGTGTCCCTTTATGTAAAATTTGGAATGATTAAGTTTTCGCGTTGTTGTACATGTATTTTGCATGTGCCATAATGCTAGTCTTGTTTAAAAATATAAAATATTTTTTCTACTTGAATGACATGGCAAAATAGCATTTAAATACATTTATAGTTTATATGACCTAGCACTTATAATAAATATTTTTTTGACATTTAAATACCTATATTTTTAAAAGTAGCACATTTGCTGCTCAGTAAAATGTTTGATATTACCGGTACATGTTGGAATCAATTCCCATGTGACCTGCATATAACAAAAATAATAGTTTAAGATAAATAATAGTTTAAGATACATGTTCTATGTAGGACTCCACAGTAAAATTGCATAAATTAAATCATCATCAAAGTATTAAATGAAAATGTAAGACTAATCATATAACTGAATATTTTTAACATGTTCCTCGCACATGCCAAAGTGCTAGTATGTAGTAAAATTAGACAGCATTTAACCGCATTATTCAGAGTATTCAAATTAAATCAAGTACAACCTTATTTAATGTTTGGAGAATTTTTTTCATTTTTAATGGCTCAAAGGAAGTACTTGAGTCGATTCGATTCTAAGAACCAAATTTTTACTCAGAGCAACTTAAATTTTGCTTATGAATACCTTAGTTTAAGGTACATTTACCTGGATCTTCATGCGTAGTGGTGCAGAATAGTATTTTTATTCCATATTTTTGGAAGTTAGGAAAATTTTCAGCACTAACACTTTCTATGTAAGTAACTTTTTCAGAAAAAGCCCAGTTAGGGGTTGTTTGGCTGTTGTTTTTGTTGAGTGAAATGCTAGGAAGTGTTAGAAAACTGGGACCCACACTCAGCTTTCCTTGATTTCATGCCTTTGGTTATAAATTCAAAATCCAGTAGAAGTGACGATGTGGCAATTTCATAACTGATGCGTCCCTGAAAGTGAAATACCCTCAAAACAGACTGATTAGGGGAGAAAGCAGACAAACTGTCAGCAAAATACAATTTAAAAAAAAACTAATTGAGTCCTAATCCTTTCCTTCTTTTCCTTATTCTCTTGTTCAAACCATCTTCCTCTCTATATATTCTTTTCTCAATTCTTCAGGGTAGAGACACGACGAAGGAGGAGAAGGGGTGCAGAGAAGAGTTTTGTCGAGGGAGGCGATGGAATGGCCGAGGAGGAGGGGGGAAGCTGTGACATCCCATTTTACTCCCACATCGGTGGCAGAGTGTGAATATATAGTGTTTATAAAGTAAAGCCTAGGACTCAAGTGTCACATCGGCTAGTCGATTTTGACAGTGGATATAGCCAAATAGCACGTTACACTCGGTGGGTCCCACGGCTTGCACGCGCCAATGGGCCGAGAGCCCGGGGCGTGACAAAATAGTAATAGATTAAAATAACTAATGCCATTTTGTCATGCCCCGGGCACGCGACCCGTTGGCGTGTGCAAGCCGTGAGACCCACATAGTGTAACGTGCTATTTAGCTATATCTACTGCTAAAATTGACAAGCTGATGTTACACTTAAATCTTAGGGGTATAAACACTATATGTTTATACACTGCCATTGATGAGGGACTAAAATGGGATGTCACCGAAGCCGCTTTGGAAGTGGAAAATATAAGGGAAAGAGGTGGGGATCTTTATTCCAAGGTAGCGGAGAGAAGGAACGGAGGTAGAAGATGAAGAAGATTTGATGGAGGATGAGAAAGATAGGTGAGATCAAGGTAGAGGATGTGGGGTTTCAATGGAGGATGAAGATGAAGAAGATTTTGTTGGAGGTAGGAGAGGCGAGAAGGGGTTTCGCTAATGGGTAATGGGGATTGTTTAGGTTGAGAGCTTGAGATTTTGTGTTTAGATCATAGTGAATTTGGGGTTTTTGAGGGAAAACTCTTATTCTAGGGGATTTTGTGACATTTTATAAAATTAAGGGAGTTCTGTGAAATTTACCCTTGCATATATGTGAACTAAGCCGACAACGTTCATGCTAATCGTCGACACTTTGGTGTTTGGATTATGTGGTTTACTATTGTAATGAAGCTAGAACTTGAGAAATTGAGTTATTACTCTTTGAAATTTGATGTTTATGTTGACTTAGGTTTGGTTTGATTTTCTGAGTTGCTTATTTCATTTTTAAAATTTTTTTTTTTATATTTTGTACTGAGATACTAATTTTTTTCTTCTTCAGATAATTAGATATTAACTGAGTGATAAATTATGTTGTTGGATGTTTTCTTGTGTGTTTATGGAGGTAATCTTACCCCATGTGAAATATATCTTTAAATGGGATCCACATAAATATTACTTTCCAAGTTTATATCAAGTATTTCAAACAATATAGTATTATCATTCTCAAGATTCACCACGATCCATAAGCGAACAATGTAAAAACAAAAATGGAAAGTGATGAGGTGGATAATCACTTTTTATAATGCGTTATTAATGCGCACATTTTCACAAGACATCCAAACAGCCCCTTAGAATTCTTTTCTTAAATATCCGACAAATAGCTGTTTCAGAGAATGAAAAGTCCAACACGTTCTCACTTTTGTCAAGCCTCAGAGATACCCCAGTTATCCAAACGCAGCACGGAAGGCAGAAATTTTGGAACCTGAAAAATATAAGGACTTTGGAAATAAAAATGATAAAATCTCTACATTTTCAAATGTCATTCACTCAAACTTGGGAGTATTTCACTTTATCTCGATGAAGTAATCAGCCCTCCACTATTTCAAATATATGAAAGTGCCACTCAACATGCACCAGTACATGTTAAATTCGAATTATTCTTACAATTATCACAATTGTACCCCACGCCACTTCAACATTATTTTTTTCCCCATATAAATTGTATATATCTGTATATTTCAAAACTCGATAAGGTTAACTCTTGCGCTGAGATGATTCGACACTGTTCCTCAGAGTGGAAATAACTTGGGCGGGGTCTGGAGCTCCGAAAACTGAGCTTCCCGCAACAATACAGTTTGCTCCTGCTGAAGCTGCCATATCAATGGTTGATGGTCCCAACCCACCATCCACCTGCATGATTATAATCGATACGATAATATAATTACGTACTAATTAAAGTACAGTAAGATTGTAGTTAGTGTTGGATTTGCTTTCAATATCCAACGTAATGGGGCCCAGATTCAACGTACATCTATCTGTATGCAAGATCAAACATCCGAAACAGCTCACAAGATCACAATTATTGAGGAAAAACGAATAGACTGGAGATTCACATACCTCTATATCAAGGGAAGGGTACTTCTTCCGCAAAACATGAACCTAATAATAAGCAAGGAGTTCATTTAATCAGGATAGTGAGTGGACAGGTGTTAAGGGACAACATGACATGTATGTCTAGTAAAAAATAAAAAATTAAATAATAATAATAAATAAATAAATAAAATAAAGAAATAAACATGACGTTCCTATAAAGTTTGACTATTGAGATATGCCTCTGTATCATATAAATATTATTGGATACAAATAAATGGATGCATGTGTTTTATGAGCAATCATCTGGGCAAATCAGATGCAGAAGTCCAAAATGGATGCACGTATTTAATGGGATGATAACAGCATCGCATGGATGTGTATGTTTTGATACTCTGATGTATCACAAGATTGGCTTCAAGTGCCATAAATTGTTGAAGAATGCTTAGTTCGTTTAGAGAAGCAAATATGGAAGTGGTAGGATAATGGATAGCTACCTTATCCATCATTTCTGGCATGAACTTTTGACCTCCAAATCCGGGTTCCACCGTCATCACAAGGACCATCTCTACAGGATCACCGCTTTCAACCTGGCAATCATAAAAGAAAATTTTCATATTTCAAACTAAATCTGATATTGGGTGTCATGCTCACAACAGGCTGAGATTTGTTTGAGCAGAGAGGAATGAAATAATTAAGTTTGAACCTCGATTTTCAGCAGTAATAAGTCACTGATTTGTGTTTTCAGTTTCCAATAATGTTATCAGATTGTGAAGAACTTGAATGTTACATTTTTAAGTTAGAAGTAATTTACCAACTTACTGTTTTCAGATAGGCATATCAGCTGTCACGTACTATATAAAAAACCATACTGATTGATTACATATAAGACCAAAAGGATATCCAAATAAAATAAATAATCCAGACAGCAACTTGCATCTTCAAACAGTGTTTTAAAAGCGAAAGGTGAGGTCAAGGAGATGAGGTTCTATGTTGCTTGAGGCGCAAGACACCAAAAAAGGCGATCACCCGAGTGAACCAAGACGATAAATATTCAAAACAATCGTAAAAATTGCAAATAATATGCAAGTTAACACAATATCAATAAATCACAACAGGGAAAATTAATCACAGTCTAATTTTCAATGTCACAAATTATAATGGATAACAGGTCCTAAACCATTTAAATAAAGTAGCAAGTAACAAATAGTGAATACTAATACTAAGTAATTATCAACATAGATAATTAAGCAGCAAAGTTTGAACTTTAAGGTTCAAATAGTGTCATGTCATGAAAATGACACAGGTAATAAAGTACATTACAACATAAAATAGCAAGAAATCAAACAAGAAAAGAGAAATAAAATATTCAAAAATAAATTTTTCTTCATCGGACACCTCTCGTGCCCTAAAAATTTCTAAACAGATGTTGACACCATTTGCGCCTTGTCGCACATGCCTTAGACGAGCATCTGAGGCGCCAAAAGGCTCTCCCCTTACTAACCTTCGCCACCTCACCTGAGCGCCTGAGGTGCTAAAGTACATTGCTTTTAAAACGCTGCCTTCAAAGGCAATAAACTAGTCTGACAACCACATTTATAAAGTGAATGACACCGAATAATTTACTTCTGATTAGATGAGTTTTAGAGATACATGCCCAACTATGAAGAAAAAATGGTGCTGTTTACCAATAACAACCCTTATCAAAATTTTATAATCCTTTATTTGAAAATATCATTAGTTCTTTTATTCCAAATGCCAAGGGTAAGTTTCTGGTAATATAGCTGAACATATTTAATTCAAGCTAGTACAATACAGAACAGAGGTTAAATTCACCTCATACACATGGAAAACTATGCTGTTAGCATCTCCTTCGAGGGAGCTTTTTATACTTGAATCAATGCATGGTTGCAATATAACTATTAGAGAGACAAGTAATGCACACTTTAAATAAGACATAGTAAACATTACCTTCCACATCCATGGTAGTAATAATATATTTACAGCACTAAAAACATTGGTACAAATTAAAGTATATGTCAATGCAAGAATCTACTTCTGATAGGTAGTTCTAGAGATATTCTAGAATAATGACATGGAATTTGCATTTTTTTAACAATAAACGCATCTATATTTCCTTTGTTCGAAAAGTAAGTTTGTGCACCTGAATGCATCTGCCTCAAGGCAATCGAATAGAGAACAGAAGCCAGATCCATAGCACGCACATGTGCCTAAGGCTGCAAGCTGGTTGGGTCTTGCTTAACCTGGAGCCCTCTCTGAATTGTTTAGGATCTACACTTTTTACCCAAACCCAATTCATTGATTACGCAGGTCAGATTCAGCCAGGTCTTTCTCATATGGCACCCAGATCAGATCAATCATCATTGCTATTTTTCGATACTAAATGCATCTAATATTTAATCTAAAATTTTCAGTTTTGGGTTTTTTTGGGAATTTTTTCAGAGACAGGTCGAGTACAAATTTGCTAGATCCAGGCTATCCAGCCCATATCCATTTGATAGATCAAGATTCTATGGCATACACAACTCATGGGTCTAGGTTTTTGAATTTGGGCCGGTGCAAAACTAAGTCAGATTTTGGATAACTAGAGCCAGTCGCCGCCCTTGATATACCCATGTATCATGTATGGTCGACAATTTACTCAGAAAGGTTTAGTACTTTTATTAATGCACAGCTGCAAGGGGGGAAAAAGCTTAAAGAGAGACAAGTAAATCATACTATATAAGCATACTCTCTAAGGCCTAAATATCCTAGAATTAAATTCATTTGTACAAGTAAATCATACTATATAACCATACTCTCTAAGGCCTAAATATCCTAGAATTAAATTCATTTGTATGCATCATACAACTAAAACTGTATTTTCATAGATGGATGGTAAACAATGCCTTGATTAAAATCATCAGTCAATGTTTGAGCACAGTAAATAGATTTTATGTTGGCAAGTGGATACAGTTCACACTAGGAGTTCATAAATGAAGTAGCACTTAGCAGAGCTCACCAATGGATACACTTCTTCTATAGGAGTCCCAGGCTTCAGGGCTACACCAGCTCGCATGTTCTTAGTCTTGACTTTGTGGATTACTTCTTGCCAATTGTCTACAAATTTTTTAATTGTAGTGGAGAGAACAAAAACAAGTGAGAGCTTTTCTCCACGATGAATAAAAGATGAAGCACCGTCATCTACCTTTTGTCACTTCAACATGAAATGTGAAACCTGAAGCACCAGCCTTAGCTAATGGTTCCACATAGTCTAGGGGATTTGTAACCATAAGATGACAGTCCAAGTATGCCCTAGAAAACAACAAAAGCAAACAAAAACAAACATGAACAGATCAACATCCATACAATTGCTATTTATGTGGTCAAGACAAACTGTTAAGTGCCAAATGTTTCACTTTGTGTGCTTCCGCAAACTCTCAATAACCGGAGCTCCAATTGTGAGATTTGGAACAAAGTGCCTGAAGAAAGCAAACAAAAAACATCAGAATAGCATTTAGGACCAAATAATTAGCACAAATGCCAGACTATTTGAGATTTCAGAGAAACAAGACAAGATAGAGAGAAGAAGTGATTCTAGAACTATGGTCCTGTGAACCTGATGTTAACGGGAAAGTTAACAAGGTGGCTATATGATTTCTTCTTATGGATCATAATGTTGAGTAATTAAGAAATATTCAGGAGCCAAAGATACAGAATACTTGGCAAAAAAGCATGAGAAACATTTAACAAGCTTTATCTTTCTAGCTCACAATGCTTTGGGGTATCATATAGTTTACACCTGTTGATACATGTTTCATTTCTCTAATATCTCATTTCCACATTAATCCAAAGCGTTTCAAGTTGTACAGCATATAGTCCGTCTTGTTATGCAGCCAACCAACATCATTAGTAAACACTTGTTCTCCTGATTAGTAAAATCCCTTCCGTCTTTGCTTACTTTTATCTTTAGGATGATCTTTTCTGGACAGAATCCATGCCTTTTCATATCACATTACTACTCCGATATGTATAAAGAAACCTCAAATAGACAGTTCTTCATGTTATTTTTGCAGCCTTGCGTAATATGTCCTAGTCATTTCTAACAATTATTCAACTCATCCTGTTCTTCCTTGTTGAAAACAACATTGCTAACATTCTACAGACAGAAGCATGCGGCTTCTATGAATGAGAAGCGTAGTAGGAGGAAAGGCCATTAATTGTCAACATCACTGATTCACTCATACCTTTTAATACCAATGTTGTACTGTGGAGACAAGTAACAACTGAAATATGAAGGCACAAAATGGTCAACCAAAACTTTTGAGTAGCTATTACTGTTAGTCTAACATCAACACTCTAATTGTCGCCATTAGTTCCAGCGTAGGCAACTAGGGGAAAGAGGGGCTTGCTAACAAGAAGGACAAGACTGGTGCTGATACTTGTCTTCATAGACGTGAAAAGAAAAGATCATGTGAGGTTTCAGTCAACCAAGAAAGAGCAAAGACAAAAAATGAAAAGACGAAATAAAATTTAGCATTCAGCTCTGTGAGGCAAGCATAAATCCAATAATGGAATTGAACCAAATCATTGAAGTATGGATATCATATGTTTAAAGGATCCCCTTTTATGGCTAAATATAAGAATTCAAAATATATTAGGTGTCCATCAGTTCACTCACATCTCGAAAACTCATATCTAAGGTAGTAAGGAAATACCCACACAAGAAACTTCTTCATAGGCTAGTTGTAGCCACCACCATCTATTTTTCAGAAGTTAATGACCAACAACGAACATACTGCATGCGAATATTTCCTTTGTTTTATAAAAAATTGCTTATTGAAGATTCATTCGGTGCTTTCTCCCTATTCAATGCTCTCTTCTTAATTTTGTTACTATCTTACAAGCTGCGCCTCAAAAAAACATGGCAAACTTGCAATTTTAGGAAAGCAATCATAGTCAAGCAACCTGAAATATAACTTCCAAATAACAATAATAGGAGACTCCTTCAAAGTAAGTACTTTGATAATTAGAAACGGATGATAGTAACATACAATATTTGAACTGTGGTTACTGATTCAGTCAAAATGTAAATGCATCTGGTCAAAAAGCAAGCATGGACAAAAATAAAAGGTTCCCAACTACACATTATGGCACAGTTGCAAGAGCATAATAAACAAGTGTGCGTGCGCGCGCACGGGGCGCCGGGGGGGGGGGGGGGGGAAGGGGGGCTCAGTTCTATTCCTGGAAAATTAACTGCCTAAGAAAAATTTTCACAACCTTTTTTTCGCAGGACTGTGAACAGAATGCCCAAGAAATCAATGA
>JBAKGM010000200.1:14425471-14440443 GCA_037177215.1 Asparagus racemosus | reverse complement strand
AAAATGTTTTTTGGGTGAAAACCCCCCCCCCCCCCCCCCCCCCCAAAAAAAAAGTTAATGTACATATAGTCATAATAATCATAGCAAGTTGACGGGTACAGCTACATGAAGTGAACCATCTAATATTTGCATTTCCTTGTGTCCTCTCTTAAGAAGGCAATTTCCACAGCCTTATTCTGATTACTACTACTTTTGTATTCTTTCATAAATAGATATTCTTGATTGCTAATTTAATAGAGGTGACCTTGGTAGATTGGAATGGGGAAATAGGATTCCTGTGACAATCCTCACGTATTTGGGAAGAAGTCTTTGTGGACTTCTTCTTGTTTTTTCCCCTTTCTTTTTTGTAATCCTAATTTGCCCTTTTATACTAAGATTTGTATTAAACCCCCTTTCCACCCGTCGCAATTCTCTAATCCAATAACTTAGGTTAGTTAAACGAGCCGTTTGGCTAAAATCTATATGCCACTATTGATCTGGGTTTGAGATTCTGAACTCTGTGATTCAATATGTACGAAACAGAGCCTAAAGTTTTAAAACCTATCAAAGAGAGGTTAGTTAACAGTTAACTCTAACCCATCTACTTTATGAGCATTTATTAACCCGAGTTAACTTATCATCTACACAGAGTTTCTATTCGAACAGCAATAACCCCAAGTGCATAAATGGTACTGGACCGGAGAGACAGTCGTGAACTGATTACGAAAATGTTGGAGCTTGTTCACAGGAGTTCATAAGATCGTCAACAAAAAACAAGAAAATTGTATCAACTTTCCTTTTCAGTTACGTATTCTTTTGCTCCTGTGCCTCCACTATCTAAATCTGAGAGCATCCACCTGAGTTATGAAAAGAAATGTGTTGTCAAATTAACGGAGCATATCTGCAACCAAGGAATGATTTACTTTTTCCGTCCATTACCTCGTTCTTGGTCAGTCCAACTGTCACCTAGTCGAGTGCTGTTTTCTCACTACTATTCTCTTGAAATAGCATTATTATGGACCATCTCCAAAAAATAGACTAATGTCTTGTTTGATTTCTCATGCAAATAAACCTGCTTCAGAGAGCTCCTACTTGCTCCTGTTCCTAAGAGAGGAAAAAGTATGTGATAACGTGCTTCTCACACTCTTATTTTAATCATGAGGTGGTAGAGTTTGTCATTCAAGTTTAAGACTCAATCCCTAACTTGCATTTAGAATAATAATTCCAACATTTTATTTTCAGTGTCCTCTTGCAGACAATATAAATTAAAATCCTAACATATTGACCAAGTTAGAAAGTAAGACCATCAAGACTCCAATCCCTAGATTAGATTTTGAATGAAGGTATCTGCTTGCAAACAATCGAATGAAGACAATATGTTCTCGCTCTCTTACTGACGTTGCTTAGAGGAATAATTGCATTTGAGCCTGTGGAAGCCTTTTGATTGAAACTTATTTCGGCGATGATAATTTGAGTGAACTGGAGAAGTTGCAAAGGAATATCATCAACTAAGTCACTGATCACCATAGACATCATTGATTGTTCCTGTCAAAACGGTTAAAAAATTTGTCTAGCATAGAATAGATACCAAAACCGAGAGCCAATCAATTGGTTGTGCCAAATTTCTGGTAAGGCAAGTATACGCAACAAAAATAATCTTGAAATAAGTCCTTTTATAAAATTCATGACATGGATATGCATTTGACATCTCTTATAAATCCCCATGCAGTTTTCTACCTTACAATGTTTGTGCTTTTGACTAAAGCAGGAAGCAAGGATGAAACATTCTTTGACTCACGAGCATGGTTAGACTCAGATTGTGAAGATGATTTCTTCAGTGTGAATGGAGGTCAGATTACTCAGAATCTCAGATATTCCTGATTTAAGAGTTCTTTATTTACATAATAATGTGTTGTATACTGAGGGATAGATCAGTGAAGGAAAAAAAGACCTTGATCGCTTACCTTAAGGTAGAAGAAATTCAAGATAAATGTATGGATAGGTTTCGGGAATCTAAAATGTCTACATGTCATGGATTACTTGTCTCCTGAAAAATTATTCTTGAAATTTACTTTAAAAGTTACTATTCTGCGCTACTGATCTCCATATTTTTCCAGTTTCAGCCTTATAATTTTCTTAAACAAACATTTAGCTGTGTACAACTTCTCGCAGCACTTGGTTTCATCCTATAAGTCTTCAAATTCAGAATTGTATAACTTGAATTACCATGTTGAGAAACATAAAAACTTCTCAAGATGGAGAATATCCTAATTAGATATTTTCCAAATAATCACATTCGTTTTCTAGTCTAAGTGAGACATTTATTGGTCGTTCATTTTCCAATATTTTGTATGCAGATTTTACTCCTTCACGAGGCAGCACTTCGTACAACTCACCAACCACTCTTTCAGGAGCAAACTCTGACAAATTCACAGACTCCAACAGCGAGCCATCTCCAACCGGTCGAAAGAAACTCAGTGACCTCTTCCAAGAAACCCCAAAACCAAATACTTCTCGTCCAGAAACCAAAAGAGAAGAAGAGTTTTCGAGCGAAACAAAACCTGAGCAGCCCCTTGATAGAGCCAACTCAGTGAGAAACAATGAGTTGGCTACTCCGAGTAGAGATAACATGAAGAAGGGGGGAGAGAAGTCTGCACAATGTTGCTTGCCGAGCTTTGGCCAGAGCTTCAGCTTGGGTGAGAGGAGGCAGAAGAGCCCAGTTCAGTGCAGTGCCTAATTATAGGGGCATAAATGGTTATGGCGTCTGACGCCTAGGAACCAGAAACGAAATGGTTTGATGACAGTAAAAGATGTTATCCAGATTATAAATGTAAAGAGTGAACAGAGGAAGCTTATAGTTGTGTAATTGCGCCTCAGAGTTCTATGGTAGACACATTTGGTTGCCGCTTCTGTAATTTTCCTGCATGCTTGTAGTTGAATCGTACAATTTGTTGTGTCCATCTTTGATCAGACCAGCAATGTAAGTGGTAGGAAGATACACTTTACCGTTCATTGGCAGCTCCATTAAAATTTTCGCTACTACCAAGGTTTGCTGTTTTCAGGTGATTTGAGATTGTAATTCGCAAGTTCAAGCAGACTTTGCAATGAGGTTTTCTTCTAAAGAATGCTTATTCAACAATTTAAGAGTAAATCAATTTCGCTGATATACTTGTCCTGTATGTATTCCTGGGCAAAATAATTTTTTTTAAATTTAAAAAACAACTCTGCTGGGGATCGAACCCAGAATCTCTGGTTCCGTAGACCAGCGCCTTGTCCATTGGGCCACAGAGTTTCTTGGTGGTAGTTACGAACTATATAAAAACAATGTACCCTGTTATTTAATTGTCTGGTTTGAATGAAAATGAAAGAAAGGAAAAGAAAGTGGGGGAAAAATGTCATTTTTAACTGTTTGGTTTGAAAGAAAAGCAAAAAGAAAATGAAAATGGAAGAAAATAAGAAGGAAAGTGGGCTGAATTTTCTCCCGATCCTTTCCTCGCCGGAACCTAGTGAAAGCTGTGGAAAATATTATCGGGGAGGAAGGCAACGCACACTCGGAGACATTGTCGGCAAATTACTCACTCTTTTTTTTATGTGGGGCCCACATGATTAAATGGGCGCGATTCAGGTGTACTACACATCCTATCAGAATCGCTCGCATGCAGCGACGGGTTCTGAGCCATCAAATAGGGGGCAGAATTCTAATTCTGCCCCCCTATTTTGTGGGGCGAACGGCACAAAACCGGTCGTTGCTCCTTCAGGTGCTAGCTAGGCACATAAAATGCTGACTTGTTTCGTGCAGGGCCCCACATGCCATAAGTTTGTGCACGCATAACTAAAGGTTTTTTTTTTCTAGCCATCTTTCACATTTTGAAAGAGTTCAAATCATTAAATTTCTACTAGCTCCTCCAAAATTTTAGTTATTATGAGATTAGTCCCGAAAACATTGAAATTGCTATTAAGTCCCCGATTTTCATAAGTTGTTTCAAGCTAATCTTTCCAATTGTTACTTCTACTCTTGTTGGAGGTACTAAATTCAAAGTTATTTTTATGGGGCTTACTAGCAATTTAAATGTTTTGAATTACTAATTTTAAAATAACTTAAGAATCAGAAAACCTAATAGCAATTCAATAAGTTGAGGGATTCGTTTCAAAATATGAAAGATTTTGTGGGACTAATATTGATTAAAAAAAATCTTTCTAGCTTTGTTTACACAATAATATACTAATTAACTTAATATGGGTCTGTTCTTATAAAGAACGAAAAATACTTGAATTGAATTCTTGTATAGAAAAATAACTTTTAAAAATTTATTAATATAGATTATATAAAACAAGAGATGTTACTTTCCACGAGATTTTCCTTCAACTTTCTTTACAATTTTTTAGCTAACCAAATGACAAAACTATTCTTATTTTCTTTTCTCTTTCCTTCCCTTTCTTTTTCCTTCCACTTTCATTTCCTTTTCTCTTATTCCCTCAACCAAACACAGCCATACAGGAAACTATCTTCCTTATCACAAACTTTGATGTATTGCCAAATGTGATTGCCACTTTTAGTAATACAAGAAATAATCTTATAATAGTTTAAAACTCATGAAAGGACAAGTTTGGAAATTTCTAAAAAAAATCTATGTTCATTTAACTCAAAGTTCCTATGTTGTGTAGACATCGAGCGCACCGAAAGACTAATTTATATTTTTTATAAAAGGAGGGAAACCTATAGAATTTGTATTTCCTACTTTTTTTTGCATCATTGTAGCAGCTTTCTCATGTTTTATACGGAAACAAATTATTTTCACTGCGTAGAAGTATTACTATATGATTATTTCTTCCTCTTCTTTGTATTTTAATAAAGATCTTACTTCAAACTAAATTCTGAGAGCTTCTATAATACAATCATGCACTATTAAAATTGAGCTCTTCCTAAAAGTTGTTGGACTATCTCATTACATTCTCGCACATCTCCATGCACCACAGGCTTTAGATTCTCTCCCTAAAAATTACTGGTTCATTCAGTGAGCACAAAAATTAATCTTTTGTATATATATAATTTATGTAGACTATCATATTCATCTGGTTCATAGAATGACAAGAGGTTTTTGATAAGTTGCAGGGTTTATAACCAAGTATTTGGAGGATCACTACCCATGTATAAAAGGGCGTTGTCCTCGGTCACAGATATAAATGCTAGCGTTCTATTACAAATTTATCACTGCTAAATGGATCCGTGGTTGAGCTTGAACTTTGGGGGCTAGAAAAAAGAAATTCGGTTAGAGTTTTAGGCCCTTAAAATTCAATTAACTATGACGGGCCTCATCATTTTGGAAGGCCAAGAATGTGAATATTGATCCAAACATCTAACTAGTGGGCCGCAGCTTTAGAATGCAGCCCGCTCCAAGAAACACGTGTGTGAGGAGCAAAAGCCACGTGTGCCGGGTCGAGTGTGCGGCTCCACGTGAGGTCCTCTAGAACTTCGCCTCGCTTTAGAAACTGTAATCCGTTACAAAAAAGAGAGCCCATCAGCTAGATTTGTTCTGTTCCATTTCCATAATTGTTCGATGTTGAAAAGATAAACAAGTCACAAGCAACACTGTTTGTTTCGTCTAAAAAACAAAGAAAATGAGGGAAAGTGAGGGAAGTGAGAGTATTTTTTACATTTTCCTTTACATTTATGTGTTTGTTTGCAAATTTTTTCCGGAAAATGAGGGAAAGTGATCTTCAAACATGGATTTTTTTTCCGGAAAATTTTCCAGAACAAAAACCCCGATTTTGGAGGAAAATGGCATAAAGGAACCAAACACCCCCTAAAAGGATTTGGATAAAGAGATAAAGAGAGAGAAGCAGGCGAGCCAGTGTTTCCTTTGCTTAACAAATACTCCTCAATTGTAGGAGGAATGGTTTGAGTTTTTATTTTTGGAATTACAACTCCAAACAATTCTTTATAAGAAGAACTTCATATGTATCCACATAAGCAAAACATCAACTAAAATTCAAATCAATAAAGATTGATTCAATATACCCACACTAGCGACACATCAAGTAAAATCATAAATAGACACACCAGACTTTATTTACTCATTATCGTGATAGATGATTATAAAAATATAGGTTTTTTTTTTTGCTGTTAAGCTAAAGAGAAATCTTACAAAGACAATTAATGCTTCTTCTAACACAAGCCTAGATGCAAAGTAAAAAGGTTTTGCTAACCATTGCCCTTAAGGAGTAATTAATACATCACACTTACCTCAACCAGCACAATCCTCCCAAAATTAATTGTGTTGATGTACTACTAGAATCATTTGTTGGCTTCATTGTATAATGTGCTTCATTAGAAACAAAATATTTGTTTTCTTTTTTTTTTTTACCAAAAGTGAAAAAACTAAAATCACTTTAATTTAAAAAACGTAAAAATTAAAATCCTATCATCTAATTTGGAGCGTGATAACTTAATTTTGATGGATAGAGAAAATTGATTAAGATAAAAGATTTGTAGCCTTTTAATTTTTAAACAAGTTTTTTTATTTCTTCTAAAAACAAATAAATTAAATGATTGTGTATTATATTTTACTTTTATTCAAGAAAGAAAAATTCCTTATATAATAAAGAAAAGGTAAATGGGTAGTCTTTTTTTATTATAATCAACAAATTTTATTTATTGTAAAAATATGATGAGATTTTAATTTTTATACGTTTTAAAGTAAAGGGATTTTATTTTTTTTACTTTTAATAAAAAAATAAAAATTCGGTTTGCAATGAAGCACGTTATACAATGAAGGCATGAAGCCAAAAAATGATTCTCCTATATCACATAATTAATTTTTGGAGGATTGTGCTAGTTGAGGTAAGTGAGGTGTATTAATTACTCATTAATCATTACTCCTCAACCATTGCTCTTAGGGCAAGACCATTGCCCTTAGGCCTCCTTCGGTATGCAGGAATAAGTGAGAACGAAATCACAATTCCCACTTCTCACTCATTTATACTAAATAACATTGTTTTGGAAACTAGAACGTACATTCCCAACTTTTCTTTATTCCCACATTATGTGGAAATAAACATTCCCAATAAAATGGTAGGGAATGGGTATTTCCACTGAAATGAGAATTTAAAAAATTGTAACTTCCAAATATACCCATTCAGGCTTTATTTTTTTTGAATTGCACCCAAATATAACAACAGAAATGAGCATTTCATTCCCACATTAAATTCATTCCATTTATTGCTTCATTCCATTCTCACTTTATTTGATTCTCATGTACCAAACGAGGCGTTAGGGCAATGGTTAAGGAATAATTCATCTCACTTACCTCTAATAGCATAATCCTCCAAAAAATAGGTATGGTGATATACTGGAATCAATTATTGGCTTCATTGTATTGCATGCTTCATTGTAAACCAAATTTTATTTTTATTTTTTTCACTAAACATGAAAAATTAAAATCTAGTCATTTAATTTATTTAATTTACAATATAATCAACCAAAAAATTAGTTATGGTGTTGTTGATGCTCAGATCATACAATTGATAATCTTCGTCAGATTAGGGTTTTTGGGTGAGTGGGGTCCGCTTTCTCTTCCGATGCCTGGTGGTTCAGTTCGTCGGAAGTCTCTCCTGCTTTTGAGGAAAACCTGTGAAAGGGTGGAGTAGGGATCTCCGGCGGTCTCTCCGACGATCAAGTTAGTATGAGTTCTCTTTGAGAATAGGAAAATGAAGATGAGAATGTTGTGTGTAGAAATTCTCTAGGTTAAAATTACTTACCTTATCCGTTATCCAGTTCTCTATTCATATGGGAGTCGGAGGGCATTTAGGTCATTCTAGCTAGTGCTGAGTAAAAATGTGAGTCAGCCCTATTCCTATGTGTGTTGACTCAGTGATTAGACAGAAACAGGTAGTGGAGGTTGTGCCGGACAGCCTTAACAGGTGTCGATTGGAGATTGACGCGAGAGTTAGCACTGCTCTCTCGACATTAATGGGGATGAGATTAGCTATACACGCAGCCAGAATGGTTCGAGATGTCTTGATTATCGTGTGAGATGGGAGAATCAAAACACTGATCACACAATTAATGCGATATCGACGTGTTGTCGGACCCAAACTTTGTACAACCATCATCTGCGGACGAGAGCTTGAGTCGGTCGAGTGGGAAAATGTGTCGATTATGTAGGGGATTGACTCAGACCGCCATTCGCGTCGTCTATCCGAGCGACCGTCTAACACAGCCATTCGCGTCGTCCATGAAGGTAGTTGGCTGAGAGGATGGTTAGTCTCGTCTTCCGAGTCGCTCTATGGGGGTAGTCGACTAAAGAGTCAAAATTAACGGCTAGTACCGCCATTCTCGTCGTCCACGAAGGTAGTCGGCTGAGAGGACGGTTGGTCTCGGTTTCCGAGTCGATCTATGGGGGTAGTTGACTGGGGGGACGACTGATACCGACTTTCGAGTCATCTGCGGGATTTCGGCCAGTCCGGTCTAAGCGCACTTTCTTATCTTAGGGGTTGGAATTCCTCCCGAAATTCAAGTGTTAAACCAAATTTTAATTTCTTCAGCAAAAGTAAAACTTAAATTGTAATCATTTAATTTGTTTATTTTACAATAAGTAAAATTTGTTGATTAAAAATAAAAAGACTATTCATTTCCTATCTCAATTATCTTTCTCTGTCCACCTCCGTTGCATCTACATGATATTTAGATCCAGCAACGGTCAAGGAGTAATTAACACACCCCACTTACCTCCCCTAGCATAATTAGGCCTGAGCATTCGGTCGGTCAGCTGGTCGGGTTTCGACCAAAAAAATGGCAACCAAATATGACTGACACTCTAGAGAAAACCGACCCGAACTAACGTGATTCGGTTCGGGTTGATGCGGTGCGGTTTTGTCGGTTTGCAGCAACAAGCAGTGCAAGACAATCTACTAACAATAAAAGAGCTTGATACCTCTGGCTCGATCGATGTCGTCGCCGAGTTTGAAGTCGAAGACGGTCGTTGCAGGGATTGCTCTGATACAGATCGATTTAAAAAATAAAATCTAATTATTTAATTTATTTATTTTACAATAAGTAAAATTTCTTGATTTAAAATAAAAAGACTATTCATCTTCTATCTAAGTTACCTTTCTCGATCCACCACCATTGCATCTACATGATTCTTAGATATTGACATTGTATTTTCTTGATGTGAAGAAGCATAAAGGTAAATATCAAATGTGTTTTATTTTTATAAGTCGTATCTCTTCTACCTTATGTTAATTAAGCTTTGGCTTTTAGAAATCAAGACTTTTGCTTTTTAATTCTGTTGGTGTCATAATTTTATGACTTTTTAAAGTCCTGTTTTTCTTCTAACTCAATACTTTGGAAGCATCTTATTTGTTATTATTATTTTTCTTTTTGAGAATGAAACATCTTATGTTTCAATACCTTATTTGTGTTTAATAGTTATTGGTTGAAAGTAATTACATAAGCTTTGTAATTATATTTGCTTATATAACACCTCTAATTTGGGGTATGACAAGTTAATTTTGATGGATAGAGAAAAATGAATAAGATAAAAGATTTGTAGTTTTTTAATTTTTAATCAAAAAGTTTTGTTTCGTGTAAAAACAAATAAATTAAATGATTGTGTATTTTTTTTTACTATTATCAAGAAACAAAAAATTCCTCACATAACGAAGCAAACGTAAATGGGTAGTGTTTTTATTTTAGTCAAGGAATTTTATTTATTGTAAAAATAACTAAATTAAAGGATGGGATTTTAATTTTTATGTTTTTTAAAGTAAAGCAAATTTTTAACTTCAGTAAAAAAATAAATATTCAGTTTGCAGTGAAGCATGGTATACAATGAAGCCAATAAATGATTCTAGTATATCACCATTATTATTTTTTGGAGAATTGTGTATTAACTACTCCTTAATCATTGCCGGCAAAGACATTTACAATTAATGCTTCTTCTAACACAAGCCTAGATGAAAAGTAAAATCAGTATTAATGAAATTAATAATTGTTTTAAACCCAAAACCCACGCGTCGGGAACCTAAATAGCATCGATGTTAGAGGAGATATATCTCATCAGACTTCAAAGATAGCGTCTCAATTTCAGTTCACCTGCACAATCATAATGAGCCACTTGTTTTCGCTATCCAGTGCTATTATAACTAATAATTTTGCCCTCTTCACATTATAATTTGTTATCCCTTCCTGCTGCCTCGTGTACTGTAATAATACATACATGTGCTATGAGTATTTATTAACAAAACTGTAGTTGATTGATCACTTCAGTTTATTGATGCTAATTTTGACCGCAGATTCTATCACCGTCCGCATGCCAGGCACAGTGGATGGCAAATTTGTGTAGTTTATGTATTTCTAAGCACTAAAATATCCACTAGTTAAAATGGGTATTTTTAAAAGTGTGCACAAAGCTAAGGTATGAATTAATTCGGTTCATGTTTTAAAAGTTAATAAGCTATTAAAAAAAATTATCCTGACGTGGACCTGAGCAGCTAACTAATTGCGTCAGGTTAAGGTACTGAGTTCACCAGCTTATAATTCCATTATTAGATGTGTATGTGTACCTATATATGAATGTACATACTGAATCCTACTTAATTTTCTAGTCTTCCCTCCCTTTCTCTATCTTTCTTTGCTTTAGTGCAGTGCAAAGTTTGGAGTAAATCATGGTTAAAGAAGAAAGCAAAGAAGAACCCGCGTTGTCACCACGGAAGGACCCAAACATGCAAGGCCCACACTTCGAGGCACCAAAGACTATATATCCTAGTCAGTTATCTCATTTAATTAAAGTTCAAAAGAAAAAGCCAAACCAAAAGACTTGTAGTGTTCACACTTTCATTAGTTCTCTCTTTCCTTCTCGCTCTTCACTCCCTATAAAAGCCCAGCCCATTGCTTAACTCTTTGTCTTTGAACGACCAGCATCTCGTAGCCATTAGCTATGGGCTGCTCTCTTGCCTTCTCCATTCTGATTCTTTTGCTTCTCGCTCCTCAGCAGTCCGAGGCTGGCGGCCGCAGGAACCTGCAGCCTCCGCCGCCAGCTTCAGAGACCGTTGGGATTTGCGCGTCGGTGGTGGCTCCTATGGGCTACAACTGCCAAGAGTATGAGGTGATTGCAATGTTTATAGCTGAAGATATGTTTGTTGATTGTTTTGAAAGTTTTGATGTTGTTTGAGTGAAATTAATTTGGATAGTTTTCTGTTTATTTATTTGGGTGGTAGGTCACAACAGAAGATGGGTATATATTGAGCGTGCAGAGGATACCGGAGGGCAGAGAGGGAAGTGGGAGTAGGGGAGAGAGTATGAGGCAGCCAGTGTTGTTGCAGCACGGAGTGCTCATGGTACTGTTTTTTTTTTTTCTTCTAGTTTTGATGGGTTTGACTCGTATGTAACATACAAGTGTATGTCTACTATACATAAAGATTTTTTTGTGATGTATTTGATCATTTCCTCATTCATAATCATCTATCTTTTAATGAAAGTTTAAGGACTTTTTTGAATAAAAGAAATGTTAGTTGGAAATTCACTTTGGTTTTAGAGAGGATATTCTTGAGAAAACGTAGTTTATTGCCGCTTATCTGAAAGAAATTCTACTTCAATCCTTGAATTACGAAAGATTGTTATATTTGGAATTATCAGATGCGTATGATTGGGAAAAGGATGTAACTTGAAATACTACATAGAAAATTCTACATAGTCTAAATATTTTTTTGGACAATAACTACATCATGGCAAGTATCACCATCCTGGCCTCAAATACTATTTATATATGATATCATAAAGCGCTTATGAGTTATGACCAAGTTCACAACTAGGAACTCTAAATGCTTGTAAATATGTTATTATTTTGGTAGGATGGCATGACATGGCTATTGAACTCTCCAGAAGAATCCCTGGCCTTCATTCTTGCTGACAGCGGCTTTGATGTTTGGATTGCTAACATCAGAGGTACAAGATGGAGCAGGCGCCACGTCTCTCTCGATCCCTCAACCTCGGTAAATTAGTAATTCTTATTAACTTTTTTTTTTTTGGTTGAAGCTTAAGTAGCCTCTTGATTCAAAAGTACCAGTTGAAACAATTGAGTATTTGTGCAGGCTTACTGGAATTGGTCTTGGGATGAGCTTGTTGCTTATGAACTCCCTGCATTAGTTAGTTTTGTCCATCAGCAAACTGGTCAGAACTTGCACTATGTTGGGCACTCATTGGTATGATAATCTACATTAATGATTTATCATCTTATGCTTTTTTTCTTAACCAAGTAGGCGAAAAGGGACATCTCTATGCACGAGAGAAATTATGTAGTAATTCTTTGTGCTGAATAGTTGATACACCAAAGATTCTATCATTGGATAAGTGCAAAACATGAGAATTTGAAGATCAGTATCCTCATCCAAGGATTCTTAATTTACTTGAATGCATCAACTATCCAGTAGACATGAGCTATGGTCGACCTGAAAATAGCACGTTTATTTCTCTAGAAATTATTTATGAAATTGAACAATTAACTTATGACCTCTTTCTTAATCATGTTAGGGAACTCTGATAGCTTTAGCATCTTTCTCTGAGGGGAGGTTAGTGAACAACTTGAAGTCAGCTGCACTGTTGAGTCCAGTGGCATACTTGACTCACATGACCACCCCTTTGGGCATTCTTGCAGCTAAAGCCTTTGTTGGTGAAGTGAGTTTTAATTCATGGTTATATCTTTTTAATGAAGATGTATTCATGTTTAAAAGATGTTTAATTGATCAGTTTGATCTCTATCAAACAGATTATAACCAACTGGCTAGGAATTGCTGAGTTCAATCCCAAAGGGTGAGCCTACAAAAATACATCTTTGTAGTTGAAACATAGTTATGACTCAAATTATTGCTGACATTGGGCTAATTCTTTCCATTCATGTAAGAGAACAGGGCAGCTGTATCAAGATTCTTGAACACTCTCTGCCACAATCCAGGGATAGACTGCTATGACCTTATGACATCCTTTACAGGTACCTTGCGCTCATTCCCTTCAAAGATAAACTTTTATCTCTCTAAGATTTTAGGATTTTATAGTAGCATAAAATTTTAAATTATTTCTCTTTCCTAATGCTATTTGAAATTTTAGGAAACAACTGTTGCCTCAATGCGTCAACGGTTGAGCTATTCTTGCAATATGAACCGCAGCCTACATCAACAAGGAACATGGTGCATCTGGCTCAGAGTAAGCTCACCATTTATCTCGTTGTGTTGATTTTTCCCCTAAAAAACTGCAAGGGAAGTTTCTCATATTCTTTTGCAGAGAAATGTCTGTTTAGATATGTAGATAATGTTGTTTTCCTCTTTTCGATTGCACTTATATCAGTGATAATGTAAAAGCCTATTACTGAGTTTTTTAAAATAATTCATTTGAGGCAATAAATGTTTCATAATTTTGAGTAGATTTTTTTTTTCCATAAAATAGTTTTGTTCTTGTAACTAACTAACAATATCAAGCTCTTTCGATCTTACAGCATTTAGAGATGGAGTCCTCACCAAATACAACTACGAGAACAGAGTCATCAATATCGAAAAATACGGTCAAGGCTACCCTCCAATCTACAACCTCTCAAGCATACCGAACAATTTCCCCCTTTTCCTTAGCTACGGTGGTCGTGATAAACTCTCTGATGTTGCAGATGTTAGCCTCTTGCTCGATGATCTCAAGCTGCATGATGGAGATAAGCTCACTGTACAATTTGTTAAGGATTATGCACATGCTGATTTCGTCATGGGAATATCTGCAAAGGAAATAGTCTATAATGCGATCATCGCCTTTTTCAATCATAATAATAACAACAGATGAATAAAAGAAATTTACAGACAAATATCTAACTGGTGATGTCAAAAGAATAAGAGTTGTGTATCAGGCCAGTTTCATAAACGAGGTTTAGTATACCTAAAATAGTGATGAAAAATGGCCATAAATTGTGACTTATTGTCTTTGATCTAATGAGTTTTATGTGGGTTTCTGTGTTGTTAAATCTGAAATAAAAAAAATGAAGCACCGGATTAATATTCATATATTCGTTCAGTAGGGGGGAAATGGAAAAGGAAAAAGACCTGTAAATGTGATTCTGTGAAAGTGAGTGACCTGAATGGCATTGAAATGTGAAAACTAACGATCTATAAACCTTTTCTTGATGCATGATTTTCCCCCCAAAGATCTGGATTTCAAAAAAAAGATGCATTATGTCAACCAAAAAAATAAATAAATAAATAAATAAATAAAAGATATATTAATTTTATGATGAAGAAAAATCTGAAGTTGTCTGTAGTAAAATTTTGTAATTTTTTACAATAGGCTTATTAATCAGATGAAAACATCTGAAAATCCTTCCACTAGTATCTCACACACAAAAAAAGTCTAAATGTTATGATACAACTAATATATTTTAAAACATGTTTTAAATGCTGCGTCTCGAAGATTTGAACATGGGCTATTCTAATATAATCTCAAAGTCTTGTTTCATTATATGAAAATGTCAAAATTATAAGTATGATTGAGAAATTTTTTGAGTAACCAATAAGGATTGGGAGTTCATTTTATACTCTAATAATACTATATTAAAAATGAAATCGGAGACATTTGTTTGAACTGACTGCACATGTGTTAGAGGAATAAGGGGTAAATTTGTTACATGCTGATACATTCATATTGCCACCAAAATATTCATTCCCTAGGCTTGGAAGTTATCAATATCAACAAAATAACAACTCTTTCAATCCAAGGGATACCTCCGTTCTACTAATAAAGCTAAACACTTCAGAATGAAGATACAAGAAACAAACAAAGGGCTACCTACAGGTGTACGATCTTTTGACTCATGTTTTGTTCCATCGTTATCTCGGCCGAAATACAACAAAGTACACTCAAGTGATACATACTTGCATGCTAGGTGATATATCCTGCGATATATATATGTACACTTTTTGTTCATCATTGCATATCAAGAGATAGAAAACTTGTCGATATC
>JBAKGM010000200.1:14400684-14417832 GCA_037177215.1 Asparagus racemosus | reverse complement strand
CTCGGCCAATTGGCCGAGACACCAAGTGGTGTCTCCGCCATTGGCCGAGACACCAAGTGGTGTCTTGGCAGAAAATGGCCAAGACCCTTTGGTTTCAGTGTTTTTGTCTGTTCCCAATTCTTCCCAGTGTTTCATTTGATCTCGATTTACCCTGGTCACGTCAAGTCTGAGTCTGATTAATTGTCTTGTTGATTCTGGAGCTTGATCGATTCAATTCCATAGCCGTTTAGGTCCGGTTGATTGCAACGTCGATCGGTTCGGTTCCGTCTACGTTCGAGCCTGATTGATTCTGTCTCATTGACGTGCGAGTCCGGTTGCTGATCTGAAGCTTCATCGTTGGATTTATTCCACGAATCGCCACTTCACTAACTTGTACACCTTGCCGATTTGCTCTATGCGCTTGTCAACTAGCTTTATGCGTTTTGCGACGCGATTACGTCGTCAGCGGTTCTTGGTCACATCGTCGGATGGGTCTTTGATTGTCGACACACCATCATGAGTCACATTCGGACACTTACAGGCATTTTTCAACGCCTACAGACATTCACATTATAGAGACAAAACACTGGATAAAGAAACACTTTTAGTTCCTTTGCATCACTTTCTCTTGTTGCTTCTCTTTCTAATGATCAAGTCCTTGTTGTATTTTCATTGTCTAATTTTCTCATTCTCTCATTTTCATTTGAATTAATTCACCATATACTTTTTAAGACAAGAGCTTTAATAATGTGAAGCTTAGGAAGTACGTCAATAAATCCTTGGTGTATTATGATGATCTTGCACTCATCATTGGGGATGATCAAGCTAGAGGAGACTTTGCACACGATATTAACAAAAAGTTTAGTCGTAGCGAGTCCATAAATCTTGGAGATGATAGTGACTCACATTTGCCTACCTCTCAATCCCCTCAAGTACACACTTTAAATGATGAGGACACTCCTCCGCCTAAGGAAGTACCCGCCTCATAAGACAAAGTCATGTGCTCCTAAGAGTAAGGCTGGTAGGACCAACCTAGATAATGAGCTCATACAACAAATGATGGATAAGATTGATGTATTTAGTGCAAATATGAAGTGTGTAAATATGCATTGGACTGAAAAGGTATCCACGGTCCTATATGCTCATTTACAAGACTTAAGTATTGATAAACTAGACGCATACTGCCATCATCTCTTTTTGAGTGAGAATGAATCAATACTATTTATGGGCATATATCCGGTTAGTCAAAAAGAGATGATTAATGCCTTTCTCAACGATGGAGTTGAAGTTTAATATGAATATATGGCTTCATGTGGTATTTTGTGATTCTCACTTCTAATATACTTGTTAAATCCACTTAGTTTTAGTGAAAGACTAGTCTTGCTTAATTTAGGGAAACTATATTTGATTTTGAACAATATGTTGATGTTATTTTTTGGGTTTGTGGAATATTATGATGATGAAACATATTATTATATTAGGTAGTAATTATTTACATGCCTTTGATTTTAGTTGCGCTTTCACTTTGAGCTTATTGTTTCATATGAATATTTACCAACTTTATGTCAATATTGTAGAATACTAATTTTACATTGAACTTGTGCTTGCAGGAATTTATGAAGTTACGATATGCATGACAACTGAAAAAATTGTATGTGAGCAAACTACAATGTATCTACATTATATTGGATTGCTACTACTGTGAGTTATTAAGGTATTCGGTTGTCAAGTCATGAGTTTTAATTGGTGATTTTTTTACTTTTAGGCTATGATGATTGTCAAATATTATGAGATTAGCAACTCGTAGTGTTTATTGATATTGCACTGGATGGCTAACAATAATTATATTGACTAAGTTCTGAGCCCTCAGCCATAAATTTCATATACATGTGGCTGATATAATTTATGTGATATCAACAAATATTTTCAAATGATTTTTAGTCATAAAGTTCATTCAAATTTAAACATTCATACAATAGCAAAGTAGTACATGATAATAGCAAAGTAGTACATGTCATTGCTTTCATTTTGGCGATCATAAATAGATTTCTAGTCCACGATGCTCCCCAATAAAATCCTTACTTAGATTAGCCATAGTTTCATTATAACCAACTTCATGCGCATGTGTTAGTAGAGTATTTTTGTTCTAGTTCATGTTGGGTATGTCTTTGCATTAGGGACACTTCCAATTTCTATTTCGGTCTCTAACTTTTACATCATTAGCTCTTAGCATAATTTCTGTTAATTCCATGATATCTCACATCTCATCTTGCTCTCGATCTGCGTCTGTATAGGCAATTCATTCTTGAAAGGTGGTTGGATGTTTAGGTTTAGTAATCCTTCCATGCCGATAAATAAAAAACAGAGTAAATTGACATTAAAATAAACAACTCCATTTTTTCATAAAAGTTTCAAATATTCTTAACTTTGATGATGGTGCAGAAGAAGATTCACCAATATGTTTACTTGTCTTACACATATTTTTTCCTAGTTAGCATTTGGTATGCAAACATTGCGTTTTATAGATGTACATGGACTGGTTGGTGGTTGGATGTTTAATCTAACAATATTTATTTGGATCATTAAATTTTCTGCCCGTTTTGCCCATGGTTTTGAAGCGCTCATCGTTTTGAAACCTAACTGGTTTTGTTTCTTGTAGTTGACTCAATGGCTCAGTCTCAATTATCTACATATTTGGCATTTCCAGGTTTGATGCGATTTTCCATGTCATATATGTATTTATGACTAACTAGGTTATTTATAGGTTTTTATAGGTTTCATAAGAATTTTTCGCTAATTTAGGTTAGTAGTTCATAACAATTATGAATAATCATATTATTACAGGGTTCATGTGATTTTTTTTATGTTAAACAGGTATCTTGTGATTTTTTCATGTCAAATCAGGTACGTAGTTCATAACAGTTATGGTAATCATGTTATTACAGGTTTCGTATGATTTTTTATGTCAAACAGATATTTATAACGAATTCAGTTATTTACTGGCTTTTCATATTATATTTGTACTTTTATTTTGGTAAGATTACCCTCTATATCGATCACAAATAAATTTGTGTTTAGTGAGTGGTAAATTTACCGTAATGACCATATAACTTTTCCCTACAAACTTCAACACTAACTAAACACAAGAAAAATGAGAAATGTCTAATCAATAAAATTTTTTCTTTTTTTAGATACTAACTAAACAAAAAAAAATATACATTAATTTTCGCCACATTTTATGTGTGGATCAAATCCAAACAATATATTCCTTGAAAAAGCTTGGAAAACCCAAAACGTGTTTCCGGAAACGAACCAAACAGCGCCTTATCTAGTCAACAAGGAACGCCTTCCATACCATGGGGGGTCCCACCACCAAGTACAACTTTCTCCTCGAATATTCTTCCCCAGGATGTTGGCATCTCATCGGAACCCAGAAAAGGAGCCGCCAGCATTTATCATAAAGGTATCGATTCCATCGGAGCTAGTAAAGCTCGAACTGATCCCAATTTCAACTTCAATAAAGACGGAGAGAAGAAAAAAGAGAAGAGAAAGAAACGCACCGAGTGTTCGACAAAATGCCGGAGAAATCGATAGAAGACGCGATGGAGTCGGCGTCGGGCCCTCACTTCAGCGGCCTCCGACTCGACTCTCTCCGCCACTCTTCGACCTCAGCCCCTTCATCCCCCTCCTCCGCCAGGGCTGCCGCCGCCGCCGCCTACGCCGCCGGTCAGACCATCGACGACGATTCCAATGAAGCCCCGAATCAGCCCTTCGTCATCGGTTGATAAACCCTAACCCTAACCCTAGTTGTTCCTTTTGGTTTGATTAGTGAGTTTATTGGTCTTGGTGGTGGTTTTAGGGGTTTCTGGAGGGACGGCGTCAGGGAAGACGACAGTGTGCGACATGATCATCCAGCAGCTCCATGATCATCGCGTGGTTCTCGTCAATCAGGTCCAAAGATTATTTCTTTTCTTGAAATTTCAGATTTTTTTTTCCCGAAATATTTTGTGTGTATAGAGCTTTGGTAAATTTGAGTCTGTGTATTGACTACCTCAGTCTTTATGCTCAACAGCATACAAAGCCCTGTCAACACGGCAAAGACACACTTTTTGTTGAGTTTCATCATTTTTTAAACTGTTGACATGCTACTGCTCGTCGGTGGATTATTCAAAGTCCTCCAGAGTCCTCCAGAGCTCAACAATCATGAAATAATTAATGTAAATGATTTGAGGACTCCTTTCTAGATAGCACAGTATCCGTCATGAGAAGAATAAAATTATTGATTGGAGTAGCAAAGTTGTTGCAATGATTGGTGAGGAGGAGAAGGATGATGTGATGAAAATAGTTAGTTTGTCCTAAGAATGAAAGAACTATGAATGATGCTTCTCATCAAGAAAGAAGGATATGGTGATGAGGGTTGATGGGAGAAACTGAATAAACTCTTAGAGATGCAAATTGGGGATGGAGGACTTGCTGTGAGATTTGGGCATTGTTGGGAAAATATAATTCTACTAATTGTAGTGTAGGCATCATTGTAAAAAAAAAAGGGACTTGAATTTTCAGAACATCTTGCAGGAATATGGTTCTGGTATAGAAGATACTTTCGCTACGCATGATGACAATGACTGTCTGTGCAAAGAAACTAGAGGATTTAATAGAGAGCTGGCTTGTGATATAGGAGGTCCAAAGTTCAAGGCTAGGGATCAGCTTACCTGGAGAATTCCTCCCTTATTTAATGAGTGCCTTATGCATTCTCTTGGGAGTCTGAAACTTGCATTCGCTCTACAGTATACTGAGAAGAGACCCTGACAATGAATACCTGAGAATGTGCAAGGAAACCTTGAAGTGGACTGAAATTCTTTTTGACGTTATGGATTGATCTAATTGAATGAGAAGTAAGAAGTAAGCTATCTAGGATTCCAGATTTTTTTTCCTAATAAAAATGCTTGCCAGGATAAATAGATAAATTAGTCTTGTTAAGGGAATCCTAAGTTTTCTGACTTGTGAGTCTAGTTCAATAATGTCACTATAACACCTCAAAACCCTTCATTTGTCACTTGCTTAACAAATATAGTTTGCTTGGTTGACCTTTTTCACTATGTTAATATACCTTTACAATAGTATGACTGTACAAGTGGTTGGAGAAGTGAAATGTCGTTTACTTGAATGATAATCACAATCATATGAGACAGTTCCCAAGTCTTAAATTGTTGGAGCGACTTTCATGTGCTTTTTCATAACTATGGGGGAAGGAAAAAAGGACAAGTTTTGTGAATATATCCTTGGATTTTAGCAACAGTATCTAGCAGCATAGGCAGCCTCTTCTACTGGGAGTTAAGTTTGCATTGTTAATTATTTTTGAGGTTTCTGCTTATATTGCAGCATTGCCTCTTTGATGTATGACTGGATAATGCAACCTTACACCCTGCATTTGATTTGTGATTGATTTAGTAGCCTTTCCTGTGTTTAGACTAGCAGGGTAAACATGAAGTTATTATCTGCTCATCACAGGCTTGTATCACAATTTAAACTTTTTCCTGCATTATTTCTTGGAGATGAGTGCTATTTATATTCTCTCCCCTGTTCTCTATTCTCCCTTTTGTAGTCTGGTGGATTTCCTACACTAGCTTAAACTGCATTAGTAACAAGGTAGTCTCCGCTGATTGCAGTACTGGTAGATCATGGAACGCCCTTTTCATTGATTTGTGGAACGAACTATGCCAATTTTACTATTAGTTTTAATTTCTAAAATTTGCGTCCTCCCCTATATCCTTATTAAGTGCTGTGCTCTGTGATGCTACTCTGCTTTATGGAAATGTATGTGATGACGTTGAGGACATTAATCTGTTTTGTATACCCATGCCACTATTTTATGCTTTCTGTGACTCTGTCCGATTTCTGGTATATTGTGCTGGAAAACACATACATGCGGTAGGTTAGCAAATGCTTTGAGTCCTAGATTCAGGATAATATGTGCTGTCTGTTTCCGTCTTTCTTCTGAGTGACTTCCCAATGCAGGACTCCTTTTATCGTGGTCTGACAGCTGAAGAATCTGAGCATGTCCATGAATATAATTTTGATCATCCAGGTACTTTGCTAACTGTACTGGTCTGGCCTGATGCTATTTCTTGTAACTTCTATATAAAAAGTAAGTATTTAGCAGGGAGTGAACTTTCATTTTTTGAGGTTTCGAATCTCTTTTCTGTCTGTCTTCACAGAGGCCTTTGATACAGAACAACTTCTCAAGTGTATGGGTGAGCTTAAAAGTGGGAAATCTGTCAATATTCCCATATATGACTTTAAGAACCACAGACGATGCTCTGAAAGTTTTCGAAAGGTATCCCTGGTAGAAAACCATGAATTCTCCTTCTTACAAGTACACTTGGTGATTCATTTTTTCAATTAATGAAGTTTGTAGATACTCAAACACAATGTACTGTTTTTTACCAGTAAACAATATGTAAACATGGATTTTCTTCATATTTGTGTTATATATCACAGCCTAAATTGCGTGGGTATGGGTATAGGACACGACAAATTTGTAAAAGGTAGGGTACAGGGACACGGCTATAGGTATGTATATTATGCAGATTTTTATGTTTGAAAAGTAATAATTTACATAAGATCAATATAGTTTTTTCATTTACACAAGGTCAATATATAAGAAATAGATGTGAAGTATGGAATATAAGTCTAAGAAGTGTGTGAGGGGTGTTTTAAATTAAAACATGTATTATGCAATTGAGTTTATGCCTGAATAAACATATGCATATATTCAAGAAGTGTCTCGGTATGGGTACGTGTCGGGGACGGGTATGGCTATACTCTCGTAACATAGATTACAGCTAAGAATTGTTACTTTAGTGCTAACTTCTAGAACTTGTTTCTGGCATCTTTCACTGTGAGGGGATTGCTACAAATAATTCTCTGGTGGACACCAACTGGTAGAAAGAGAGTGGTTTAAATTTTAGTTAGCAATCAATGACCCAGCGTAATATTTAGTGATACAGCAGTAGTAAATGATATTACTGCCTCTGCCTTAATCTGTGCAGTAAGCTTTAAATTTGGATGAAACAGAGAATAAATTAAGTTAGAGCATGGGTGTCTCAGCCATAGGGATACATACAATTCGAGGGATCTACCTACATTCTACTAAACGTACTACAAGCACATAATTAAGAAATGATTGGTAGGAGATGCAGAGTTTGTGAGGCAAACTAAACTGTTAATGGGCTGCTAGCCTCTTTGCAGCCTGCAAAATAAGTGACAATTCACAAGCATTCATATAATGCAAAATTGCAAATATGCCTAGTTATCTTGTCATTTTTGGGGAGGAGGGAGGAAACCATTTCACCAAGCATTAATACAAAGAATCAGTGTGAATGTACAATATGTTAATTATTAGGTTATCTGTGTCATTTGAGAATGATGTACCGAGTAATCAGATTTATAATTAATCTTCTTATTGTTCTAACTTCTAACCTTTCCTCTCTTAGTTCTTTCCCTTTTTAACTCTCAATTTTACAGCAAGGACGAAGCAGTAGTAGACTGATTCGCTTCTCTTTTCTCGTCTTCTTTCTTGTTTCTTATCTATTCTCTTCCCTCTCTTCTCTCCCCCCTCTTATTCACTTCTGCAGATGATTCTAGACAGCACAAAGATTGCTAGTGTTGTTTCTCTTACTGTCGCCATCTGACTGCCGGATCAACAGTAGGAGAGAAAAGAGGAAATAATAGAAGAGTCAATAAAGAAAGGAGGATAATTGAGGACAATGGGAGGGAAATGAGAAAGAAGAGAGTAGAGATAGCGTGGAAGGAAGAGGAGAGGTGAGAATGGAAGGAGATGACTTTGTTCTTAGATCTAGTAATTTTAAAAAAGGAAAAAAAGAAAAAAAGTATAAAATGTGCCTAGCCCCCAAATTTGAGAACCTCACGTGAAGCCCCTCACTTTTCTTCGCATGTGATTAGGCCCTAAAATCGAAGTTTTCATGTGTTTAAGCTTCCATCAACTCATGTTTTTCTCCCATCCACAAAATACCCTTCATCTTCTCCTCCTTCCTTTTGTTATCTCTCTTCCGCCTCTCTCTATCTCCACCCCACGACCTCCCTCCTCTCTTCTATGTGCCACCTCCACCCTTCTCTCTTCTCCTCCACCCTACCTTCGTCCTCCCACATCTATTCTCCTCTTTCCTCGCTTATCCTCTCTTCACCAAAGTTCATTCTCTTCCCTCCTCTCTCCTCCATATCAACTCCATCCTTGTCCCTCCTATGCCCCCTCCTTCCACTCACCCTCCTCTCTCAACCTCTTCTTTATATTATCTCTAGTTTCCTCCCCTCCCTTCCCTCCTCCGTTCCACGTCAACAATGCTCCTCCATCTCAATCTCCTCCTTTCACAATTGCTGTCGTATCTTTCTGAGATCATCTCTCAAAGATAATCTCCTTCCACAACCGCCGTTCTTACAATTAAAGTTGACATCTAAGCTTTATAATTAGCATCTAGCCAAAGTTTAACAGATAGATGTTAACTCTATGATATAGCTATAAGTTTAATAGATAAATGTTAACTATACGTGCATAGTTAACATCTATTCCCTAAGGTTAACATGTGGCTTGGATCATTAAAATGTAAAGTTTAAAATTAATATATATTCTGTAAACTCAACATCGATTGTTAAAGATTAACAACTATTGTATAACATAAACATTTTCCCTCTAAGGTAACACCTATCATCTACAATTAGCATGTGCATTTCTAAAATTAATTTAAAAAAAGTTTAGATGGTTACTTTAATTGTTAATTTCAGCGTAACCTTTAAGAGATGACCGTGTTAGCCAAAGGAAATGACCTTTGAGAGATACTGTGGCAGTAGTGGACGGAGGAGGAGATAGAGTTGGAGGAGAGTGGAAGGTGGAAGTGGAACTGAAGAGGATGGAGAGGGGAGGAAAGTGGTGATGAGATAGAAGAGAGAGGAAGAGAGGAGGGTGAGTGGAAGGAGGGAATAGAGGACGGATGAGGATGGGGATGACATGGAGGAGAGAGGGGGATGAGAATGAAATTGGGTAAAAGGAAGAGGGAGGAGGATGGGCATGTAAGAGAGGAGGGGCAGAAGTAGGAGGGCGGTTGTGGGGTAGAGGACGAGAGGATGGAGGTGAGACAAAGAAGAGATGATGGAGGGGGTGGACTGGAGAGAGAGAGAGAGTACAATATGAGGAAGGAGGAGAGGAGGAAAAAAAATAAAGGGTATTTTGGGAATGGGAGAAAAATATAGGTTGAAGAGGGCTTAAGCATATATAAACTTTAATTTTGGGGCCTAATCACATGCCTATAAAAGGGAGGGGGGTTCTCAAATTAGGGGCCTAGGCACATAAAAAAAAAGAAGAAAAAAAAGAAAAACATATGAAGGTACAAAATCTCTATGGTGGCCAGAGAATCATATATGCTTAACTCTCTAGAGACAATAACCTCGTTGGAAATGCTTTTTCATCAAATCTGAAATTAAGGACATAAGGGAGAGGGGATAAAGATGTAGAAAAGCTACTATTGAGGACACTAGGGTAGGGGAGAGGCTCCTTTCTTCTCCCTTACAAGTTACAAGTTATTGGGTTTGGACCTGATTTTAGCCCATACCTACATTTATAAGAAGTCCGTAACCTAAATTGGGTGCCTAGGTGGGGATTAAATAACAAATCTATGTGGTTGCCTAAGAGATCATTGATTAAAATTAATGGGTTGGGTTGTGCCTAAGGATAAGGGAAAAAAAGAAAGAACAAAAGAACTAAACGTAAACCCCATTCCTATATGATATGATATAAGATTAAGCTCCTGTGTTTGCATCATATTCAATTTCTTGTGTCCTAATAGTACTTGATGTGATTGAGTCTAGTCAACTTAGGCTTGGTTTAAAACTTAAAATAAATATCTTAAATTCAGATGTGTCTCATACTCTACAAAATTAGTGCCTGACCAGACCCTTGTCACTATAAAATAAATATCTTAAATTCAGATATGTCTCATACTCTACAAAATTAGTGTCTGACCAGACCCTTGTCACCATCTATCACACGTGAATTTTAGCCACTCAAACTTGAACAGTCAGCCTGATTAAATCATACTAAGAACTTTATTATTTTATTTTCTCCTTTTGCAATGGGATTAGTGATTTAATTTGAAAACTGGTATATCCATTCTAGAGAAGTTCCACTAATGGAGCTGAATTAGTTAGAACTTATGTAATATGCATATCAGTGAGCTCCTAAATTAGAACAATGTTTAGATACCCTTGCTAGTCCTTGACTGTGAACTTATGTAGTATGCATATCAGTCAGCTCCTAAATTAGAACAATGTTTAGATACCCTTGCTAGTCCTTGACTGTGAACTTTGTTTATTTTTTACTTATAATCTTAGGAAGCAAAATAAGCATATACTTATTAGGCTGTTTTATTCTTCTCAAAAACCACCTTTAAAATAGGGTATAAATACGAAATTAAGGTTCAATTTATACTGAAACCACATTTAAAAGGAGTTTCAGTTGCAATGAACTATCTGGACCTATTTTCTGGTTAAATTTTGATTAAAATCCTTGAAATGTCCATGGTTAATACATGTCACGTGCCTAGCACATGTATATTTTAGAGTATTTTGGAGGTCGCAATTGAAATTTCATAAAAAATAGGTTAAGGTGGTTGATTGCAACCGGATACCCTTTAAAGGTGGTTTCTGTATGAATGAAACTTTAAAGGTGGTTTAAAGATGGTTTTCGGGGGAAAAAACCCTGTTTATTATTAGTATTCTTTTGTGATTGTATCAAGGGATGAGCTATAGAGTTCTATGTTTTTATATGATACGGTAGACTTGTTATAGACATGCTCTGATTTGTCATTCTTTTTCAGGTTAATGCATCAGATGTTATAATTTTGGAGGGAATTTTAGTCTTCCATGATCAACGTGTTCGTGATTTGATGGACATGAAGATTTTTGTGGACACAGGTTTTTTTCTTCCCCTTGCCTTTCCGTTTTTTCATATGTGGCTGCAAACCTTAAGCATTTTAGTTCTACTAAGTTAAACGCTCTTTATGAGTTATGAAACAAGTGCTGGTGTTGTGCTGATGTTATAAAATACTGTAGAAACTAAGTACATTGTTTCCGTTAAGTATGTGCAATATTTAAATATTCCGGCTTGTCATTTTTATTAACACCTTTTTTGTGAGCTGTTGCAAGTATCTTTGTATCAGCTTTGTCATTATATATTTCGTTCGAAAAAGTCCTATTATCAGCACTAAATTTGTAGACAAGTACATATTTTGTAAGCTTAAGATACCTTTTCTGGGAAAGGATTAATGTTTTGTTGCTAAATTACTAGATTGCTTCAGTGGTCACTCTGGAGCCCGATATTGGATTCTTAATCAAGACTCAAGATCGACTACTATTTGAAATATGGCATCAATCTTATACTACATATATAATTCCATTCCAAGGACTGAGTTTCTGGTTTGGGGGATTTGTGGAGGGCTCTGCATCTTATCATTTAAAGCCCTATAGTATTGAATTTGCACTTTTACCAATACTTGGATTTCTAGGTTGCCTCGCGAAGCAATCAGATGTTGTAAAATTTCAGGATATTACATAACTAGTTACTAACAAAATTATTGCTTTACCCAAATTTCAAGGATGACACTTCCTTTAATTTGTCAAGCTGTCTGACCTGTTGTAGTCATACTACATTATAATGCTTGGTAAATCCTGGATCTACATTAGTCCTACAAGAATATTTTAGACTACTTTTTCGTGGCAAAATTGTCATGTTAACCTATTTTCCATATGCGTCTTTCTATCTGTGTCAAAAGCTTTGTTTGGATGCATATAAAGATATCCACCATCTTTATTAATTAGCGAATAACAATAGGTAAGATAAGTTCTCTTGCGGAAAAATAGAAATGTCTTACGGAGTCATTGTTTTATTTTCAATATTGTTCGTTACTCACAAGCAGAATAATATTGGGTTTTGGACTATTGGTTGGTGAAGTTAGAGAAGGGATAATCCTTAAAACGAATGTGGAAACAAGTCAAAGTTTGAAGGGAATATGATTACAGCTGCAGAATACCCATGAAGTTGAAAGCAAAAGTTTGCAGAAAGGCTATATAATTTAAGATGCTTCATATCATTATGGTGTTTTGGAAATTATGACTTGTTTAAACATGTTGGCTGACATGGGAATGCTCGATTATACTAGAAGATAAGGCTAATAAATGGGTGCCTAGATCTATAAGAAGTCTAGCTTCAGTTGAGTATAAGACGAGGGTAACTTGTTGTAGACAGTCTTTAAATGTTCAATGAAGACCGCTTAGTGCTAGTTGAGACCTAGTAGTATTCCTGTGAAGGCTTATAGTTAGAGGAGTGATTAAGATCGTGGTAAAGGATGCAAATTAAAACAAGCATGGACTAAAACAATAAACAAAAAGGCATGTGATCTGCTAACGAGGAGTATGCAACTCAAAGCAGCTAAAAGGAGAAAAGGACCATCTAGGTGAACACAAACTTTTGGGTAAAATCTTTTTTTTAATCAATCTACAATAACATTAATCAATCAGCATGGTAAATTGCAAAATTTTGGTTAAATTTTGACATAATTCTACACATCTTACACTAAATCTTATATGGACATCCGTATTTATATCTAGATGGGTACTGAAATGAGTTCCCATGTTTTACATTCATTAGCTGAAACGTGTAAATCCTAATACGAATATCGTTGTAGTGTGCATGGATAACAAAGATGCGGAGCATTGAAGCCCATTAGTTTCATTCATATTATGATGATCTTTTTTTGGCTAGACCCATATATGATTTCTGCTTACAAAATCTTCATTTTTTCTTACAATTTGTATCTAGATGCTGATGTTAGGCTTGCCCGAAGAATAAGGCGTGATACAGTTGAGAGAGGTAGAGATGTGAACTCTGTGCTTGAACAGGTATGCAAACTTTCTGCTTGAAGTAGTATTTCAAATTTTTTGTATTGCATTGGACTTAATTTTTCGGCTTAACTCTATGCCCATTTATCTCTAAGCTTTTTCTACAATTTTCTATAAGAAAATCTAGGCAATGCATACATACATGCTATTTGCAGTAAAAATAACTAGAAATTAGCATGTTTAAGCTCCAGAACCTAACGTGTGTTGTTTTACTTTGAGGCATATATGTGTGTATGAAGTGAATTATAAACTTTCCCTCAACCCTAGAAAAGTAGATTTGGAACATCCTTAACACTTTACCTGAGAGGGGATGTTAGCTAGTCAAACTTCTAAAGGTGACCAACAACAAAAGAATAAGGTGATGGGTAGCTAATGGTGAATGGATGATGCAATAAGTGTAAATTTTTTTTGCTTTTAATAATAAGTGTGTAGTCTGACTTTATATGGTTTTATATTTATCATGCATGTATGTATGTAGACAGACTTATGTTCTTTGGAAGGATTTGGAGCCCTTCTGATGAGGTATGGAGGAGCAATCCAAATATAAAAATCTGAATTTGATTGAAGCTTGTATGCGGTTAACGGATCTGATTTGAGTACTCTGTTGAAAACCTTCATCGGAAAACTTGATTAGTTGGTGGAGCATCAAAGGAGTTACTTAGGTCCAGTTGGTTATTGTTGTGATCAACAAGGACATGTGGGTTTGAACTTTGAAGGGAAAGTTCGCGAGAAGATAAAGCACAACAAATTTGAGTTTTGGTGGTGTAGTATCCAAATTTTTGATCTCATTTTGTTGATATTAATTAGCTTGGTATCAATTGAGGAATTTATATCAATATTTGCAAAAAAATTGATATTATATTGTAATAAACTTAAAGAATATGCAAATATGAAAAGTAGAAGGGGTGTTATGCAAAGATTGGACATGTGTCAAAGCTCTTAACCAATTGGTGGATCTGGCATAATATCAGAGAGGGTAGGGCCACATGCCCATTGATTAAAAATGAGGTTGGGTTGTATGAAGGTTGAGGTGGTAATGTGGCGGGAATCTATCAGGTGGCGAGGGATTTAAACCTCTGCTTCTCCCTATCTTGAACCAGCAGCAAAGAGGAAAAAAAAATACATTGAGAAAGAGAATCAGATTGGTGTCGCTTGGGGATCAAGTCCAATGGCTGAACCGAATCCTTGACTCCAAACACTCTAAAGATATGATAATAAACTATTTGGAGTTAATATGTAATGTAAGCTTGAATTTGGAATATAAAGTCTTTCTTCATGGATCATATACATGGCAATATATATTTGTTAGAATTGCAGTTAAACTTTGCAGGTCATCTTGATAATAAGAGGATTTGTGGTCAACTATCACAAGCCTTGATTTTGCTAATCATTTTTATTTGTATTTGTGTTAGTTCGAGCTGTGACAGGTGGGGACGATGTTATCATTACGTCATTGTCAATGAAGTAATCAATTACAAAAAGCAAAGATTAGGGGTTCGAGATCTGGCGTTGTGTAGGTTAAACGACGGGGAGAGTAGATGACCGTGAGATTTTGGGTGGTGGGGGCTAATTTTTGGGGATGATATCACCGTGATGTCACAATGACATCATCAATAAATTTGAGTGGAGGCGACTGTTTGGGATGTGGGTTTTTGGTTAGTTATAATGTGACTATATGAGTGATTTCACTTTTTTAGGTAAATGAGTTTTTGAGATTAGTTGAAGCACTAGATCTAGGATCATAAATTAGAATAGAAAGCTAAATTAAGGTTTAAGTTAGGCTGGCTTCACATGCAATGCCAACTAAGGAATCACTCCTAAGGCAGCCGCAACTTGCTATAGTGGAATTTGCAGAACACCAAGGTTATAATTTCTTCTCTCTCCTCTAAAATGCTTACATACAATTCCTTAAACAGAGTTGAAATCAAAGCCTTCACGGTTACTATTACATGAAGGGTATTTGCGGTCACTGTTTATGCGAACATTGCCTGTGGTTATAGTTTACACAAACAATACTCGTGGTTACTATTCACGTAAACAATCTATACTACAAATAAAAGAAGATTGCAGTGTTAAAAACTTTTAAATTCCTCTTTTGCCCTCTTAAATTTTGATTTTTTTAATTATGCCAAATATCTCTAATTAATTAACTAATCTAATACTATTTTAAAACAATTTCCCCAAAATGTCCTTCGAGTTTCATTCATAATCATGAAAATGCCCTTGTATGTCATTAAACATCAGTTTTAAAACTTTCATTATTTTCACTAAATTTTTACTATTAAAATTAATTTTTAGTTAATTTTAATAATTAATATTTATGAATATTATTTTTGTTTACTAGAGTAAAATCTAATAATCTAATCTAGGAAATAACGAGAAGTACCCAAAAAAAGTATTATATTTGTAATACTTATAATATAAATAGTATACTATTTTATTTTTATAATATATTATCATATTATATATTGGTAGTAATAACATATTACACTAATGTATTATCATATAGTATTATATATTGCTAAGAATTGGGGATCTAATAGCAATTTCAGTGATTGGTGGGACTAATTTCCAAATACGATATATTCAAGAGATTGATACGAGGAAATCTCCAATGTTGTATGGTTATATAAATTCAAATATACTTGGCTAAATTTTTCTGAGAAATATTAAGAAAATATCCCAACCCACAAAGTTTATCATAATTATTTATTAACAAGATGGAATCTCAAGGTTCATACCAATGTTATAATATAAGATAAAGCATGGATGACAAAAGATTTACAATTCAAACCATCGAAAGAAAATATAAGAGATATTTTGGGTGATCAAAGGCTTTTCAGTAGAACGATAGTTCATTAGAGGAGATTTCTGCCAAGTTCTATCTGTAACTAGCAGTACTAAAGAACAAAAGTAATCAATGCAAAAGTCTCATGAAATCATATCTTTAGGGAAAATGAAAAAATTTCTCTTAATCTTTATATGAATATGCTTGCATTGAAATCTCTTGGAGAGTCCTGGCTTCAAGTAGGTATGAAGAAGAGTCTATAATAGATGAGAATTTCATACATATACCAAATAAAAATGTTCATGTGACAATGAGAACCGTTGTGAAAGAAAATTGATTGATACTATCTTCCATCATAAGAAGTAAATGCTGAAAGAAAAGAAGCTCTTTGCATCTCTTTTAACTTTTTTGCGTAAGTACACATTTTCCACCTTAATGCTCAATTATATGTCAAACCTTTGTACTTGAAATATTTTGAACCAAAATATCATCTAGAGTTATTATGCATATAAATCAAAAATAATTATTTCTATCTTCTATATTATTAATTATTATATTCATTTTGGCTATGATTTTTTCTTTTTCCATGTTATCTGCATATAAATTCTTTTATAGCCAAATCTAGAACATAAAACAATCATGTCTGCATGAATAATTATAATATGCATCACGTGCAACGCACGTATTGCATACTAGTAAGTGTTAAGTTCATATTGGAGAAGAGTTTTACATGACCTTTTTGTTGTCGATTACAATGTTTCTCAAACCTCGTTGAATCCCATTGACTATAGAGCACCGTGTTAGCTTAGATTATCATGTTCCACATCCCATTGACTACAGAGCATCGTGTTAGCTCAGATTCATTCATTATTGATCACGTTCCACTAACTTTCAGATCAAATCTATCGCAAGATCAGAGCCCTTGGACTGATCCCCATCGCATATGTATGTGTGTGCGTATGAGATGCTAGAGGTGAGCTGCCAGTGCCACTTCATTTAGCAAAAATGCACTTTAAAGATGTGGAATTGGTGATGCCTACTCTTTTTGGTGTTACTAGCAGTATGAGACTCATCACATGTCTATTTCTTGGTTAGATCATCTAGCAAAATGAGCCGTTACCTTATATCCGTAATCCGTGTTATCCATACATGTGTGTAACTGTGTATTTATGATCTCATCACTGCTACATGTCTTGGAAGTTCATCTATACTACTATAAAAAGATGATTAGGGTGTTAAAACTCTTAATTTCCTTTTGTTCCCTCTCAAACTTTGATAAATTCTAACTATGCCATTATCTCTAATTAATTTTTTATTATATAAATATAACCTCTCATTACTCTTCACCTTCCTAAATAATTATAATTATCAATAATATTATAACTATTAATTGTTTAAAAATAATAAAATAA